>KL272810.1:456-28309 GCA_000699545.1 Podiceps cristatus
TCTCTACAACTACCTGAAAGGGGGTTGCAGGGAGTTGGGTGTTGGTCTCTTCTCCCAAGTGACTAGTGATAGGACGAGAGGAAATGGCTTCAAGTTGTGTCAGGGGAGGTTTAGACTGGATATTAGGAAAAGATTTCTTTACTGAGAGAGTGGGGAGGCATTGGAATGGGCTGCCCAGGGAGGTGGTGGAGTCACCCTCACTGGAGGTGTTTAAGGAACGTGTGGATGAGGCATTGTGGGACATGGTTTAATGGTCATGGTGGTGTTGGTTGATAGCTGGACTTGATCTTACAGGTCCTTTCCAACCTTAGTGATTCTGTGATTCTCATTCTGTGTCCTTTCAATACTTAAAGGGGGCCTCTAAGAAAGACAGGGAAAAACTCCTGTAGTGTAGCAGGACCTGTAGTGACAAGACAAGAGGGAACAGTTTTAAATTGAGTAGAGGGTAGATATAGACTAGATATAAGGAAAAAAATCTTTACAATGCAGGGCTTGAAGCACTGGAACAGGTTGCCCAGAGAAGTGGTAGACGCCCCATCCCTGGATACATTCAAGACCAAGTTGGATGTGGTTCTGGCCAACCTGATCTAGTTGCAGATGGCCCTGCTCATGTCAGGGAGGTTGGACTAGATGGCCTTTAGAGGTCGCTTCCAGCCTGGATTATTCTATGATTCTATGAATTGAGCTTGTTTAGCTTGGAGAAGAAGAGGCTGAGGGGATACCTTATCGCCCTCTACAATTCTCTGAAAGGAAGTTGTAGTGATAGGAGAAGAGGAAATGGCCTCAAGTTGTGCCAGGGGAGGTGTAGATTAGATATTAGGAAAAACTTCTTCACAGAAAGGGTTGTCAGGCACTGGAGTAAGCTGCCCAGGGAATTGGTCAAGTCATCATCCCTGGAGGTGTTTAAAAGATGGGTGGATGAGGTACCTAGAGATATAGTTTAGCAGTGGGCAGGTATAGTTGGACTTGATGATCTTAAAGGTCTTTTCCAAGCAAATGATTCTATGATTCTATAATTCTATGACAAATAATATACACCAACAATGGATGAGTACTCAGCCCAGGAGCTGCTTCAGTACTGCTACATCCATGGGATGAAGAGGATTGGGCTGCAGAACAGATATGATATTTCTCTGTGGGAGATTTTTCATCTCAGCAACACAATTACCTTTTTAATATGTTAGGATGACTGTTTTGCTAAATTCTTTTGGAATTACTCCTCTATATAGTCCCTTTAAAACTGAGATTAATTTCCAAGCCTGAAGTGTCCCCTCTCATATTTATCTTTATATATTCTTAGACTTACAATATTTTTTCTGTTGCTGCCAACTTCTCCTTTAATATCTCAGTTTGAATATTTCAACTATTTAAATTCTTCTCATTACAGGTTTATGAAAAACACCTTTAAAACTCACCTCAGGGGACTATCTACATTCAGCTGTCCTGCCAGAGGGCAAGGAGGTAGACTACAAGACCTTTTGAGAATTCATTTCTATTTCATGAGTAGGTGATTTTCTCCAAAAATTAGGTCATTTTCTAGTAGCATTTGAATTATTGAAAGATAAATTACAAACAAAGTTACAGTAATTAAAAATAAGTTTCTATTGCATTAAAAATGGAAATCTACCAAGGAGGAATAGTTTTACTGCATGTGTTGAAATAGACTATTCTGAAATTTCTCCCCACATGACATTTTTATGTCACAATAATATTTTTAGTTTCAAAATTAATTTTAGAAATGACATTTAATTTCAAAATGGATGTTATTTAAAGAATATTTTTTTAAAAAAATCTTTATTTGAAATATTGAATTGAAGCTCATTTTTCCTTCAATTCTCCTAATTAAGAAATCACAATGTTTCTCAAAATCATCTGTTTCCTATGGTAAAAGGTGAATTTGACAGAAAAACTGTATTGCTTCCCCTCCTCTCCTCAGGAAATCTGGTTAGTGAAAGAAAGGTAATGGACATACTGAGTAATGTCTGTACAGTTCTTACTTATTCTTCATTTAATGTTTCATCCCTTTCACCTAGAAATGAGAAATCACAGCATAACATATAGTAAGTTAGTAGGATCCATCATGTGCATATGCCATATATGTATAAAGTAATTAATGGGAAAAATGGCTCATTTGAGCTAAAAAAGATCTTAGTAATAATACGGTATTTTGTATCTGGACACTGTTTATTTTGAGAAAAATGCAGCCTTCATGCTGATAACTGCAAGGAACTCTTTTGAATGGTTTTAAAAAAGAAAAAAACTAAAAAAAAAAATAAACCCAGAAAAAGCCAACACACACACACAAAAAACCCAAACCCAAGAGCACAATAAGAAATTACTGCAGTGTTGGAATGTAAGGATACAGACTGTTTAGGAAAGACAGGCAGGGGAGACGAGGAAGAGATGCCACCCTCCATGTCAAAAATGATCTGGAGAGCATGAAGCTCTGCCTGGGGATGGATGAGGTGCTGACCGAGAGCTTATGGGTCAGAATTAAAGGGAGGGCAGGGACAGGTGACATTATAGTGGGGGCCTGCTATGGCCACCTAACCAGGAAGACCAAATGGATGAGGCTCTCTGTAGACAGACAAGAGCAACCTCATATTCACCTGCCCTGGACACCATGAGAGACTTCAACTACCCCAATATCTGTTGGAAGGACAACAGAGCAGGGCAACAGAACAGGGCATGAGCAATCCAGGAGGTTCCTGGAAGGCATTGATGGTAACTTCCTTCTCCAAGTGATAGAGGAGCCAATGAGTAGAGGTGCTATGCTGGACCTCGTTCTCACCAAAAAGGAGGGGCTAATGAGGAATGTGAAGCTCAAGGGCAGCCTTGGCTGCAGTGACCATGAAATGGTGGAGTTCAAGATCTATAGTGCGGCAAGGAGGGCAAACAGAAAGCTCATTGCCCTGGACTTCAGGAGAGCAGGGATCTGCTTGGTAGAGTAACATGGGATAAAGCCCTGGAGGGAAGAGGAGCCCAAGAAAGCTGGTTCAAGCATGACATCCTCCAAACTCAGGAGCAATGCATCCCAGTAAAGAGAGAAGTCAGGCAGCCAGGAGGCCTGCATGGATGAACAAGGAGCTCCTCGATGAACTCAAATACAAAATGGAATTTGACAGAGGGTGGAAAAAAGGACAGGTAGTCTGTGAGGAATGCAGATAAATTCTCCAAGCAGCCAGGGATCAGGTTAGGGAAGCAAAAGCCCTGAGGGAATTAAATCTGGCCAGGGGTAACAAGGGCAACAGGAAACAATTCTATAGGTATGCTGGTGATAAAAGGAAGCGTAGGGAATATGTGGTCCCTCTCCGGAAGGAAATGGGAGACATGGCAACCCAGGATATGGAGAAGGCTGAGGTACTCAATGACTTTTTGTCTCAGTCTTCATCATCAAGGGCTGTAACCACACTGTGCAAGTTGTGGAAGACAAGGGCAGGGACTAGGAGAATGAAGAACCGCCCACTGTAGGAGAAGATCAGGTTTCAAACCATCTAAGGAACCTGCAGGTGCACAAGTCCATGGGACCTGAGGAGATAGGTCCGTGGATCCTGAGGGAACTGGTTAATGAAGTTGCTAAGCCACTACCCATTGTATTTGAGAAGTCATGGCAGTCTGGTGAAGTTCGTGCTGACTGGAAAAGGGGAAACATAACCTACATTTTTGAAAGGGGAAAAAAGGAAGACAGAGAACCACAGGCCAGTCAGTCTCACCTCTGTGCCTGGCAAGATGATGGAGCAGGTCCTCCTGGAAACCATGAAAAGGAACATGGAAAATAACGAGGTGACTGGAGATGGCCAACATGACTTCACTAAGGGCAAATCGTGCCTGACAAATTTGGTGGCTTTCTACGACGGGGCTACAGCGGTGGTGGATAAGGGAAGAGTGACTGACATAATCTACCTGGACTTGTGCAAAGCATTTGACACTGTTCTGCATGACATCCTTGTCTCTAAAGTTGGAGAGACATGGATTTGATGAATGAACCACTCAGTGGATAAAGAAGTGGCTGGATGGTTGCACTCAAAGAGTTATAGTCAATGGCTTGATGTCCAAGTGGAGACCAGTGATGAGTGGCGTTCCTCAGGGGTCAGTATTGGGATTGGCACTGTTTAACATCTTTGTCAGTGACATGGACAGTGGGATGGAGCGCACCCTCAGTAAATTTGCTGACATGAAGCTCTGTGGAGTGGTTGACATTCTGGAGGGAAGGGATGCCATCCAGAGGGACCTTGACAGACTTGAGATGTGGGCCCATGAGAAGCTCATGAAGTTAAACAAGGTCAAGTGCAAGGTCCTTTATGTGCGTCAAGGCAATCCCAAGCACAAATATAGGTTGGACAGAGAATGGATTGATAGCAGCCATGAGAAGAAATTCTTGGGGCTGGTGGTTGATAAGAAACTCCACATTACTCAGCAGTGTATGTTTGCAGCCCAGAAAGTAAGCCATATCCTGGGCTGCATCAAAACAAGCCTGGCCAGCAGATAGAGGGAGGTGATTCTCCCCCTTCTGGGGCCAACTGCATGAGGTTCAACAAGACCAAGTGCCGGGTCCTGCACTTGGGTCACAACAACCCCAGGCAACGCTACAGGCTGGGGGAGGAGTGGCTGGAGAGTTGTCTGGCTGAAAGGGATTTCGGGGTGTTGGTAGGCAGGTGGCTGAACATGAGCCGGCAGTGTGCTCAGGTGGCCAAGAGGGCCAACAGCATCCTGGCCTGTATCAAGAATAGTGTGGCCAGCAGGACCAGGGAGGTGATAGTGCCCCTGTACTTGGCACTGGTGAGGCCACACCTCGAGTGCTGTGTTCAGTTCTGGGCCCCTCACTACAAGAAGGACATTGAGGTGATGGAACGTGTCCAAAGGAGAACAATGAAGTTGGTGAAGGGTCTAGAGCACAAGCCTTATGAGGAGCAGCTGAGGGAGCTGGGGTTGTTTAGTCTGGAGAAGAGGAGGCTGAGGGGAGACCTCATCGCTCTCTACCACTACCTGTAAGGAGGTTGCAGTGAGGTGTGTGTCGGCCTCTTCTCGCTAGTAATGAGTGATAGAATGAGAGGAAACGGCCTCAAGCTGCGCCAGGGGAGGTTTAGGTTAGATATTAGGAAAAGCTTCTTCACCGAAAGGGTGGTCAGGCATTGGAACAGGCTGCCCAGGGAAGTGGTTGAATCTCCATCCCTAAAGGTATTTAAAGAACGGATGGATGCGGTGCTTGAGGGCATGGTATAGATGGACTTGGCAGTGATGGGTTAACGGCTGAACTCGATGATCTTAAGGGTCTTTTCCAACCTTGACAATTCTATGATTCTATGATTAATAACCTTTTGAGGGCTAGGACTTTGCCAAATTTGACTGAGAATTTTATTGAGAGTGTCTAGTTGTGCAGCAGTATTTGAGGTGCAGACAGTCAGATAACTATTAGATAGCACTCATAGGAAAACTGTTTTAAAAGAACCAAATAGAAGGGATGATGAGATAAGCGAGCTTTGGCAAACTGTTACCAAGAATAGCTTCATAGACTTCTTCAGTACTGGAAGCTGTCAAGTCCAGGGGACAAATTCTAATCTGTTTGGAAGGGTAGAATCTGTAAACTCAAGTGCACACTGTGAACGTCCTACCTTCACATAAAACTACAGTCAAGGACAAGAGAAAATATGCAATATAAAATGGGATATATCTACTTCTGTCAAGACAGCACTTCTTACGTTCAAATTGTGAGAGGCGATAGTGTGTGAGAATTTCTGTTAAGTGATCTTCACTAAGTAATCATCTGTCAGAGCAACATCTCATGCTACACCTGCTTCCATAAATAGAATAAGTGACCAAGTTTATTATGAAACTAGAATAAACCTACTCGTTTTTGACCAAAGTTACTTTAGCTTTTTGCAAATCAAGCTTTTGTTGAATTTAGTTCTAAGAGGGGTTTGTTGCTATTGTTGTTGGACTAGAACAAGAAGAATTTTCACAATTAATTGAAAAGCCAAGTAGCCACTAGCTGGTGCAATGAAAGTGTTCAGTTAAGAACTTTGTCACACCACTTCTTCCTTTATTCATATCAACTACTAAGACATGAGACATAAAGTGCTATGAAAGTTAGGTGAATGTTAGGTGAATGATTCCCTGAAGGTAGTCTGACTAAGAAGTAACTGAACTGATATGTTTCAGAACATTTCCATAGTTAGCAATTTGCATTTTTTTGTCATATTGCTCAATGATTAATGTATTTATAGGAATCAGAACTGCTTCACAAATTTTTTAGTAATGGGAAAAAAAAAAAAAAAAAGTCCTAAATTGATCAGATAGTGAATATTCCAGAAAAATCCAGTTATTTTCTTAGGAGAGAAATATATTATACAAGTATCAGAGTTTTTTGGTTTTTAAAGTTCACCCACAATCAGTTCAATTTAAGTTTTTAGTTTTGCTTCCGTTTGCACCATAACATAATATTTCATTTCATAGCATTGAGAATGAATCAGTCTGCCTCTTCTATTTATGTTAGCATGTGTGAAGCTGTGGAAAATAGTGCAAATTGCAGGCATCTCCAGAAGGCAAATTACCCCTAGGGTTCTTATCTAAGAGGGGCTGCCCTCTGGGCATGAGTATCTCTCTCCAATGATACTGAATAAGCCTGGATGACTAGCTTAGTCCACATGATTTTAAGGCAGCTAAAGCTAGATGGTTGAATCTCGTCTCTAGAGTCTAAACTTGGCATGTACATAAAGGAAAAGATGGATTTGAGGAGGGAAATGTCTAGACCCTACAACCTCCACGTATAATTAGACTAATGACAACTCTCCAGAGACTCCATCACAGGAGGAAATTATTTGTCTGATCCAAATCTCACAGACAGCAGCTGTAGGATTCTTAGTGCCTTCAGCAGAATTTGTATTATGCCACAGCTTACAATATTTTTTCTTTGTTTATTTGTATGAAAATGTTTACACCAAACTGCAAAGCAAACAAATAAAAAAGGCATTACAGCAGGATTTGTCTTAGCTAAGTTTAGACATCAAACAATTACTTATCTTAGGCTAAGATAATCATCCTAGGCTCTTTTTTGTAGCTTAGTGAAGATAAATAGACACCTGCAAAGGGCAATCCATCTCACTAAGTTTAGACAGTCATCTTGAGCCAAGAAGAATCTCTCCTGGATGCGTCTATCTTTCTCCACTGAAAAAAAAAATAGGAGCAGGCTGTGATCAGAACTCAACAATTCACTGTTAAGAACCTAAATCGGGCAAATTTAATCCCAACATAGACTGGATAATTCTCTAACTCTTTCAACACTTCCATTGCTGGGCATTCAGTAAAATGACTAAGCCTAGAAATAGAGCAAATTTTGTCAACTAAAGGGTCATATTTCATAAGCTTCCCAGGGAAAGCAAAATAATAGACATTACAGTCTGAAAAAGGAGATTATAGGAATGCTTCCCCCCCTACCCCAACCCAAAGACTGACCTTTCTCACAGATAGAATCATAGCATCATAGAATCATAGAATGTTTTGGGTTGGAAGAGATCTTAAAGATCATCTAGTTCCAGCCCATCTGCAATGGGCAAGGGCACCTTCCACCAGACCATGTTGCTCAGAGCCCCATCCAGCCTGGCCTTGAACACTTCCAGGGAAGGGCCATCCACAGCTTCTCTGGGCAACCTGTTCCAGTGTCTCATCACCCACACAATGAAGAATTTCTTCCTTATAGCTAATTTAATCCTCCCACTTTCAGTTTAAAGCCATTACCTCTTGTCCTATCACTACATGCCCTTGACCACCTCCCTCTCCAGCTTACTTGTAGGCCCCCTTTAGGTACTGGAAGGCTGCTAGAAGGTGTCCCCAAAGCCTTCTCTGCTCCAGGCTGAACAACCCCAACTCCCTCAGCCTGTCTTCATAGTTGAGGTGCTCCTGCCCTCTGATCCTCTTTGTGGCCCTCCTCTGGACTCACTCCAACAGGTCCATGTCCTTCTTGTGTTGTGGAACCCAGAGCCAGATGCAGTGCTCTAGGCGGGGTCTCACCAGAGGAGAATAGAGGGGGAGAATCACCTCCCTCAATCTGCTGGCCACGCTTCTTTTGATGCAGGCCAGGATAGGACAGTTTCCCACAGAGCAAGGTCCTCTCTTTGATGTCTGCATAGAACATACTGCCTCATCTGTATTCTATTTAACAGATTCCTACGCTATATTTAATGGAAAAATTGAATAAGTAACAAAAACCCAACATGTCAACACAGCCTTGTAAAATTACAAAACAGTTATGTGAATCCAACATTTAGGATTGCACTATTGTTGTATTTTTTTAACCCAAATAATTAATAATTTACAAAATTCAGAGTTAAATGATGCACATCAATCCATCCTTATGCTCCACAAATGTATACTATGTCAGCCTTTCCAGGTAATCAATAACTGTTGTAAAATCCACCAGTGAGAAGATAAAAACATTCTTGCTAGGTACAATATAAATTTTCAGTTTATTAGAAAATATTTTTTCCTCTTATTTGAAGATATATGTTTTAATTTTTGAAATTTAGGCATGTTTTTCTTGTTCTACACCTAAACAAGTGTTTTTCATTAAGGGCTGCTGCTGCTCACCAATTCTTTGAGTGAATACCTTTATTCACCAGCTGGATTGGAAGGTTCTCAGAGGATGTGAGCAATTAAATCCCTGCAGGAGGGAAGAAAACTATTCCACTTCAAAACATGACTACAGTGACATTCAATGTCACCTAATGTGAGGCCGCATCTGGAGTACTGTGTCCAGTTCTGTGCTCCCCAATTCAAGAAAGATGAGGAACTACTGGAGAGACCCCAGCAGAGGCTACAAAGATGATGACGGGGGCTGAAACATCTCTCTTATGGGGAAAGGCTGAGGGAGCTGAGGCTGTTCAGCCTGAGGAAGAGGACACTGAGAGGGGACTCTATCAATGCTTATAAATATCTCAAGGGCAGGTGTCAAGAGGATGGGGCCAGATTGTCTTCAGCTTACTAATGACAGGGCAAGGGGCAACAAGCACAAACTGGAACACAGGAAGTTCCATCTGAACATGAGTAAAAACTTCTTTCCTGTGAGGGTGATAGAGCACTGGCACAGGCTGCCCAGAGAGGTGTGGGGTCTCCTGCTCTGGAGATATTCAAACCCTGCCTGGACGCGTTCCTGTGCAACCTGGTCTAGGGGATCCTGCTCTAGCAGGGAGTTGGACTAGATGATCTCTAGAGGTCCCTTCCAGCCCCTGCCATGCTGTGATTCCGTGATTCTGTAACTTCATTATCAAAAATGTGATGTACTATAAATAATCAGAACTATGTTTAAATTAAACATATCTGGCATATCTTCACAGTGAGTCCAGGTTTTCTTATTGTTTCTCATTCCTACTGTTGCTTCTTGATGATAAGTCTAGGAACTGCTTTTCCATTGTATTCCTTTTTGTACCTTCATCCTTCAGTCAGACTTGATAAGGTCTTAGGTGCTACAAAGAGCTAATTTCTTCAGTCCATGTCTTTATCACATTCATCCCAGACAGTTATTTTCATTCCCCCTATTTACGTTCATTCAGTTTTCATTCATCATACTTACTGTGATCTTCAACATCATTGCTTCTACTTTATACTGATATTAAAATGCTACCTTATTTCATCATGTGGTTCTTGGTGCACTTCAATACTTTATGAATAACAGTGCTCCTGTAACCTCTGATGTATTGCAAAAATTTTAGGAATTTTCATTACCATAATCATCAAGCTTGTTGCTTTCTTTATAATAACTTATCTTTTGAAATAGGAGATCACTGGTTTGCTACTGAGTCTTATCTTCAACTTCTCTTATGAATTTGATAAGTAAACTGATAGATCTTGTAGCTTTCTTCTCAGTGTTCTCTGATTTGTCTCAAAGTTTCTTTAAATAAGCTGCTAAAGTATTCGTTTGGAGGCCTTAAAATACTTCTTTGTATTCTTGGAGATTTTCCTGTGTCAATGCAGTGCAATAGATACTTTGAATTTACGATGAATTATGTTTATTTTCATTTATCTCAAACTAAAGTTAACTTTTGATAATCTGTATAAGGTGTCAAACGCTATTAGAAATCTATTAGAAATCCTTATATTTTTCCACCACGTGCTGCCTACACTCTTACTCCTCTTTGGTTTTGATTTCTCCTCAAATACTTGGCCTTTGGTTTTATTGAATATGAACTTGATAATTTCATATCACTTTTCCAAGTTACTAAAATCATGTTGAATTCTTACTCTGTTTCCCAAAGAGCTTCCTCACTTTCTAGAGAGTTTTACAGGTATTTTTAGCTACTCCCTAATTGGCCACCCAAGTTATTAAAGAAAATACTGAAAAAAACATGGACAAAATCCCAAGGAACATCAATCACAGGAGTTGAATACTGACGTTAAATCATTGATATACATCCTTTAATACATATTTTTTAACTAGTAATGACCACATTGATTAGTTTATTTAGATTTTATTCTTTAGCTTTCTAATGACATACAAGGCTGTACCAAAATCCTTATTAATGCGATGATAGGCTAAAGTCAAACTCGGAAATTGAAAGAGTTAGTCTGTTAAAAAGCAAACAAACAAACAAACAAAAGACCCCCCACAAACACGAAAGAGCAGCTCTTCCCACCCACCCCCACTGCCCCACCGCCTCACTGCCCCAGCCCCACAATTCATTTGAAGTAAGCTGTTCTTGACAAATCCACCTGGACTGCTTCTTTTTGCATCACCATTTTCTAACAGAAAAATGAGTCAGTTGTAATGAATACCATATGAATTTTATGAAAGGGCAGACAGGATATTGAATGTTTCTTTCAGGCTTTATGACACCTGTACAAATTAAACTTTTTTGGTTTTTCACCAATAATGAACTACTGAAAGTCTCATATGCTCTAACTGGAAAGAATAGCTATTTATACTGTGGTCCAGGATATTGACATAGGCCAAATGATGAGATGCAGATTCAGTTTTCTACTTCCTTCAAGAATGGATATGAAGCCAGAATTGTCACCCTTATGTTTATAGCAATAGAACAACTCCTTTCTGAAAAAAAATAACAAATTCAACATTGTTGAGCAGTTCATGGATTTCCAACCCCATATATTCAGTCCTAACAAAATAGTTTTTACTAGACTAATGGACTTTCATCAAGCTTCCCACTATCTCTTCTGGTACTAGTTACTCTTGGCCATTTAGAAACATGTGCAGTTCACAGATTTTTCAAACACCTCATTAATAAGAGCCATATAGTAGCCCAATTTCTTAATTTACTCAAGACATATTACATGAAAACATAAAAGCAAATCTTTTTTACACTATCCAAAACAGGTGATGTTGTCCCAAGTGTTTAAAAAAGATGTGAGTGACCAAAGCTGCTTTTATATCTAACCTTTATTTTGGTCATTGAAGGGGTCCAGACTTGCTTAATATTTATCCTGAAACTCCTTCTATCAAGTTACTAAATTGAATATAATTTAGAAATAACCAGAATAAAAGCTATTTTTCTTCACATATGCATACATGCATTTTTGTTAACTGGGAATCATCTAGCTAGTAAAGTTTTCTCTGTTTCAATGAAGTGTAACTCTAACCTCTTTAGTGGTTACTTGGCCTTTTTTTTTTTTTTTTTTAGTGGGGAATGTGTATTTCACTGGATCTTTCATTACATATCAGCCAACAGATGTTACAAGCACCTTTACTGACTGACTGTATAAATTTTAGTAGATCTTAGACAGATAGAGACCACATATGAATGAAATTGACCACTTCAGAAAGAACAGAAACAGCCTCTAACTCATTTTTTTCTTTCTTTTTTTTATATTTTATGTATGTTTCCACGTCTTTTAATATTGCTCTTTTACTTATTTTCATTAGTCAAGATAGGAAAATATTTTCTCTGTAGTATTTATTAATTTCTTTCTCTCTGACGTTTTGAGATACAGGAAGAAATCTGTTCACATAGCCACTAAGGCTATGTAGCTAGCTGAACATCTCTTTGGGAGCCTCATAAGCATTCCTTTTTCACTATTGTCTATGTAGGAAGTGGCAGACTGCTTCATTAGGCATCTGATATTTAAGCATACATATGCATCTCATTCTGCATAACCTCTGAATCTGTGGAATTGTAATGTGTAAAAAGCAAAATCTTTCATTCCTTTTATTAATTTGAAGATGAAACAGAACTATATAGTTTGGTGGGGTTTTATTTTATTTGGTTTGGTTTGGTCACTTCCAGAAAGCTCCATAAGTAATTGAAAGTTAGTTGACTAGAAAGTTAAGAAGTCAGACAGGATTGGATGTTCACATCTCAGTTCACTGTTTTGTGGAATTGCTGAATGCAAAACAAATGTCATTTATGCTTGCTCTTTCTCCTCACATTCGGTTTCCATCTCCTGCCAACCCAAGTGTATTTGTTCCTGCTGCTGCTGTTGCTTCCCTCCCCCTGATAGTTGATGTGCCCCTAAATGACGTTACCACACAGATGTCGACAACTGTCCACCATTCTTCCCATTAGAAAGCACTATGCAGCAGATGGTTCAAATGGCCCAGCATACATTTACTGGAAAGAAGTAAAGAAGAGCTGCCAGATTGCTGACTTTTTGGCTTTATGCCACATGGTACGAATGACAGGTTGGGGAAACAGAGATTACACAGAAAATAATTTATTTTTTTTTTAATGATGATTTGCCATTGGACTTGGTTGGTTTGTTTGCTTATTCCTTTATCAAGACTATATTGGCAGCATCCCATGTCAAAGACTAATTCCCAACAGATCTAGCTTTATGATCAGTTTTATGTTTCTTAAGAAATAGAAGGTACATTTAATATCTTCAATTTTATACAGGTCTTCTATGCTGTTCCTTAAGTAAAAATATGGATATACTATTTCATCTTAATTAAGTGATGTTAAAACAATGAAGAAACTTAAAATCATGGAATAATTCATGTTTGAAGTAACTTCAGGACAACTTGAATCCAGCCTCCTGCTCAAAACTCGCAGTTACATGTCAGATCAGGTTGCTGAGGGCTTTAACCTCTTGGGTCATCAATACCTTGAAGGACAGAGATTACACAACCTCTCTGGGTAGCTGTCACCACTTCTGGACTGTCTGCATGGTGAAAAAGGTCTTCCCTATACCCAGTCTGAAACTCTTTTGTTTCAATTTGTACTCTTTGTCACTTGTCCACTCCCCATGTACAGCTGTGTAAAGAGTGGCTCCAGCTTCTAAAAAATGCTCCTATAGGCACTAGTGGATTCTTATTGGGTGAAAGCCATGTTTTTTTCCAGGCTGAACAAGCCCAGCTCTCTCAGCCTTTTTTTTTACAGAGCATAGTACTTGCACTGGGATTGGTGGTGGCTAAAACAACATTCTAGATGAGGTCTAAGAAGTGCTGAGCCGTGGAGGACAATCTATTCCTCAGTGTACTGGCTGTGCACCTGCTGATACAGCCCAGGATGCTGTTGGCTGGCTGTGGCCACTGCTGGCTCACACTCAGCTTGCTGCCCACCAGCTCCCCCAGGGCCTTTCCTGCAGAACTGCTTCCCAGGCAGGCAGTCCCCAGCCTGTGTCATTGCCAGGGGTGCTTCCTTCCCAAATTCAGGACTTGGCACTTGTCCTTGCCAAATTTCAGGACATTTCTGTTGTCTTCAGCTTGTCTAAGTACATCTGAATGGCAGCCCTGACTTCAAGTTTATTAACTGGTACCCCCAAAGTGATAGTTAAAAAAAAATAAAATCTGTTCATTTAATACAGGTGAAAAAAATGTTATTTTCAAGTTGAGTGGTTGCCACTGTTCAATTTTCATTAATCGAAATGTATACTTCTTTCCAGTAAAGAAAACAGTCTTTATAAGAATGGTATTTAAATCTTTTCAGTTAAAAAAGAAAGAGATAGTTTGCAATCTTTGGTGTTATTTCTTTTCACTCATCATATTCTTATAATATGGTTGAATGCAATGCCTACATGTTTCTAAAGATGAAGGTGAGAGTCTGGTGTGCCAGTAGTTTGATGAGGGAATTTGTTCTAGGAGAAGGGATGCTTTATTTCATGCAGCTTCATTGAGTTTCAAGCAGTGCTTGTAAAACTAATATATTGTCCCCATCTTTCAAATCCCAAATGTGGCAAGACCTTTACCCTTTCTCCCACTGATGTTCTTCACTTACAAAGCTCTCCTTTGCAAGACTTAGGTGCTACTGCACCATGTGTTCCCTCACAGACCAGCACCAGTTGTATGAGTCGGATGAGCTGACGGCTGCTTTCATCATGGAATGAAACAACTCAACTGGGGATCTGACAACTCTACTGATTTCAAGGAGATACCAGACCTTATTAGGTTGTAGAAATAGCTGTTTGTGGCTTGCTTTTTATCTGTCTGTCTATCTATCTATCTATCTATCTATCTATCTATCTATCTATCTATTTTTATATATATATACTTATCTATAAATGAATGCCCACTCAATTGAGATTATTGTTTTCTTTGCTTGCAGATGGAAACACAGGCAGGAGCAGTGTTTTATTTCTACTTGCAATTTTTGGCTGTTTTCCCTGAACTAAACCTTAGTAACCTAAGTCATTTTTCACTCTGTTCCATGATTGACAAACTGCGTAAGAGATCTGAGAATTTTATTATTTTCTAGTGCTGACCAGGAAACGATTTTTCGGTTTCATAAAAGAGGAAGTGTGCAGTTTCAGAATATTTTATTATTGTTCTGATGTAGAATCACAAGGACATTTTTGGAGAATGTTGGTTTCTTGGGTTTTTTTTTGAGATGGCTGTGATAGATGCTATCTCAGCCTACCCAGTTCCCAGACAATAACCCACTGGCTAGAACATTTAAATTTGGGTGTGGGAGTAACTGATCTGCTTGTTTATGACAGATTAGGCTCCCACAGACTCCATCCCACATACCAGACAAATTTCTTGCTCACCAAATTGTAGCAACAGTCTCTTTTAAAATGTCAAATTCTTCTCTTGCATATCTTTCCTTCTATATAAACAGCTAAATAGAAGACTAATTCTACAGTACAGTGATTATGGGTGATTTGTAAGAAGAGGAGCCATATTTTACTGTCCGTTCTATCTGTTTCAAAGCAGAGATTAGATTTTAGCCTCTCTATGCCCCTTGAGTATTTTGTGACTCTTTTTTCCTCTGAAAATACTCTAGACTGAAATAATTAATTGAAATATTTCAATGCAACTGTTCTTAATTTATTTTTTTTTAAAGGTGGGGAAAAAAATGTCGATTTCTGTAAAGCTACCCCTCCCCTTTGATGGACCAAGGTGATACTCGTCTTATCTCCTTGCCTGTCAAAATGGAATCTGTAGTTATTATTCTTGCATTATTTTGTAATGTTTCAGCAATGTATATATACCAATGCCATTGTCTCCACAAGCTAAAGTAGGTCTGAGCTAATAGGGGAAACAGAAAGCTTTATGAAAATGAGCAAATTATTTTTCTAGTCTAAACATCATTAAGTACCATGTATACCACAAGAAGTTTTATGTCCTGGAATGTATATTATTATATTAATAAATAGAAATGTGATTAAAAGGTTGAAGCTGTGACTGGATGCAGATACATGTCATTAACAGAACTTTACTGAATGTAGCACTTACAAGTAAAATTTTTTCTTTAATGTTTACAGTGAACCTCACTGTGTATGTTAGCAAAGGGACATTCTGTTGCAAAATACACATAAATAGAAAAGGACATAGGAAACAATTAAAACAGACACTGAACAAAAGGTCCTCAAAAGCAAACTATGTTTGAAAATGAAAGATTGCAAATCAATCGAAGGATATTTTTACAAAATATTTTATCAACATTAATCAGAGAACAGAACAGAGGGACAAGGAAATATCTTACAAATGTGTAAATAAACAGCATTGAATAAGTTAAAACTTAGTACAGAACAGGTTGGTTAACTGCACTGAGAATATGTAGAACACACAGAATGAAGACAAATTGCATAGTTCTCCAACTGTCATTTCTGGTTTCAGCACACTGGTAACTGGCAGGAGAAACTTAAAATGTAACAATTAGTAATGGTTAAGGTAAATAAAACTAATATTAAATAATACAGATTCTTTACATAATTCTTTCCAAATTACTTAGTGTATAACATGTTGCTCAAAATGGCCTTGGGACAACTAGCTAAGGTATGTTTCAAATATAGCTATACCATAAAAAAAGGTGGTAAATTACCACCAGTTGAAGTTCAAAGAAGCATAAGAGAAGCCAGCTTCTGAACTCAGTTGAATGGCAAAGGAAAAGAAGATGAAGAATTGCCATTCAAAGGGAACTACCTGGTGTGTTGTTCAGATATTTTTGCCTCCTGACAAACACAAAGGCCAGTTTTCCACCTGTTTTCATGCTGGCTTTATGTAAGTCTGAAAAACAAGTAGTCCAGTTGTGCTTTCTTTGTCAGGGAATAGCTTCTGTCTACAGAACTCAAAATGGACCAAAGGACTAAAGCTGCAAAGCAATGATCCCCCTTATATGTGATGTCTTAGGAAACACAAAGGGCTGTTTTCAGGAAAGACTGGGGTGCTGAACACATTAAGAAACTGTAATCTAAGATGTCTGTGATAGTAATTATATTATCAGTATCTCTCAAACATACATTTTAGTTCCCAGCTATTATGAGGCCTGCAAATATGGCAATTATTTCCTCTTTTAAAAACAAAAAATCTGGGTTAGGTCTGAGTCCTTCAAAACACAAAGGACTTGCAGTAATTTCTTTAATATTTAATTCACGTAGGGAACAACAGACTGTCTTTTTACTTCAGAACACAAAATATATAAATTAATCTTAAGGATTTTTCCACTGACATCTTTTCTAAAATAGAAAATGCCTTTTTATGAAATAAATGTCCATGGGAAAATTTAAGGGATGCAAAAATCATCATCATCATTACCATCACTTTTATGCCCAGCTAGGAAACATACACTGACATCTTCTTGGCTGCCCTCCTGGAATGGTCTTGTCACTTTCACTCTCTGCTTGCAGGGAAAAAGCAAAGTGAACATAAGTCTCCAAGGCAGGGAGCCACACAAACACAACTCACTTTGAGGAAAGGAAGCTGGAGGGAAGCCCTGTGCTGGCAGTCAGGCCGCTGGCTTGGCAAAGAGGGAGTGAGCCCCTGTGCTGGTCCTGCCGCCGACTGCCTTGGGGGTCTTGCTCTTGCGCTCTCTCTCCCTGAGACGAAAGAGGCACTCACTCGAGTCTTCCAGGATGCTCCTTGTCAAACAAGCAATTCATTTTAGTTTGCTCAGGAGTAAATCTGTTTTGGAAATCTCAGCTTCTGAGAAGAGAGTTGATTTTTTTTTTTTTTTTATTAGCGTTAATAATAACACCAAAAGTAAAAAAGCAAAAGATACATTTCACAATATGGAATAAAATATTTAAGCATTAATAACATGGAACATTTATTTAGAATATAAGAAAATGGAAGATTTTCAGATAAAAGTTTTGCTGAGTGCAACATAATTGCCTCCAAACTCCCAGTGATAATATTCAGATTGGCTGGAGAGGAAAGTTACGATTCAAACCGTGTCCTTTTGAAGACATGTTCATATTTAGCTGTTTACTGTACTAAATATCTATGCTCTATAGAGAAATAGGATAATCATCATTATTTTTAGTGCCATTTTTTGTATTGTTGATTTGGGCTTTTTATGCGGGCAGTTCATGTTGATTATGAGTAATTTTATTCACATACATTATAAGAGTAATTTCAGCTTATTTTTAGCTTGATAAGCTAGAAGTGCTTCCATATTTTACATGAAGTGTTAACATCTGATGGTACTGTCTCTTTGTTATCTATAGCTTGGCACTGGTAAGAATCATTTATCATCAAAGTAATAAAAATATATTTATTCTTACAAAATTCTGTCATTTGGGAAGTGATGGGACTGCTATTTCTACAGTTGGGCAAAAGATGACTTTTGTGCAACTACTCTTCAATATTTAATCTATTCAAAGAAGGAACAAGATTAGTTATTAAGTATTGTCAGCAAAGTCCTTACAGTATAGGGAATAGTTCTTTCAAACAGTAAAGTGATGGGAAAACTTGTATAGTTTTCTGCCTACCTTCATTATATTGTCTATTGCTTAGTAGATTAACAGAGTAAGGTGAAAAAAGGGAATCTAAGTGTACGCTATATGTTTAACACAGGCTCATCTCTTTGCTTGTTTCCAAATCCCCTCTCTTCTGGAATGTGTAGATGGAAGTTATGATTCTTGAGATTATGATATCATGGTTCATATGACCAGCTATAGACATGCTGGGCACACTATGACAAGCTTGATTACTAATTTGTCATATCCCACCTGCATTTGAAGTGAGGCCCAAGAAGGTCTAGTATCATTGCTAGAATACATATGATTTGTAGGCAGCAGGTCCCACCTGCAGGCATCCTATAACAGCAATACTAGGACTTGAGCTTTATAACATTTCTCTAGCAATCTCTTTAGACTATGCTAAAGTGTCAAGTTATTACAAACAAATTATTTGATTTATTTTTGGTAGATGACTCAACTCCCATATTTCAGCACTGTGCTAACAAAACTGTTGACATAGCTGTAGACACTGAAAACTTCATTGGAGTACAGTGGGCTTCAGCATGCTTTCCACCCTGCCCTGGATTCTCAGAAGTCCTTGAGTGTGATGTTATCTTTGCTGAGCTCCATGTGAAACACACTGTAAAAAAGTCTTACTTTTTAATGTAAATTATATATTTAGTGTTGTCAGGATAACAGAGAAGCAAAAGCAAGATTTTACAATACAGTTGTCTTGCTTCACTCATGAAATAGATACAGAGGCTGTGATATCCAGAAAGAAACAAGTGAATTTGAGCTATTGCACTTTCTTCAGACAGAAGAATGTGTGGCTGAAGTAGTTAGTCTTTTTTTTTATTATTATTTTGGCAAGTGTCAAAATTTGACAGGTGGATCCATTGTGCAAGTCCACAGTGAACAATTTCTTTAGTATTTTTTGTTCAAAAAAATCTTTTTACTCTCAGGTAAGTTGAAGTACTTCAAATTCTTGGAGGCAATTTTGATCAGAACAGTACTGTATAAGGGAGAATAAGTCAGCCAGCTGAACAGCAGAAATAAAGGCAAGCAAGCTAGCAAGCCAGCTAAAAAATAAAAGGATTTTGGTCTTTCAAATTTAGAAAATATCCACCAAACCCATATTTTTCTTATCTAGAAATATTTTATGTGTATTTCATACACGATCTGTGAAGTTTGGCAGGGTTTTTAAACTATAAAAACCAGAAGAATATTAATGGAAATAATTCTTTGCAAAAGCATTTGCATTTTCAACATTCAAACAGTGTGAGAAATGCAAATTAATAAACTGTTATTAAATCTGAATAGTAGTATAAGGAAATAAATGAATGCTAACTTGTATACATTATAACGTAAGAATGTTGTATCTTTAACAGTTTGACTAAGGACTAAAAGGAATGCAAAAACAAATTTCAAAGTGGAATACTCAAAATTAAAATCTAATGATTTTACTTGGACTTTAAAAAACAGGTAGGAACATTTGTACTTTTGTGGAGTTTTAGAGGATTACTTTCTTCTCTTCACTGGCCTCACCAGTGCTGAGTAGAGGGGAAGGATCACCTCCCTCGACCTGCTGGCAATGCTTTTCCTAATGCAGGCAAGGATACAATTAGCTGCCTTTGACAAAAGGGCACATTGGTGACTCTGGTTCAGCTGGGTGTCCACCAGGATCCCGAGGTCCTTTTCTGCCTTTCCAGCTGTGTGGGGCCCGGCTTGTACCGGTACCTGAGGTTGTTCCCCAGGTGCAGGACTTTGCAACTCTCTTTTATGACTGTCATGATGTTCTTGTCAGCTCACCTCTCCAGCCTGTCAAGTTCACTCTGAATGGCAGCAAAACTCTCTGGTGTATTTCTTTTAGTGGCGTATATATTTTATTTTATATTTGTACCAAAAAAAAAAAAAAAAATCCCATCTTTTCATTTCAAGTTATTCAAAAACAAAAAACAATCTGCCTCAGGGACTAAAACATAAATGGGGCCTTTTTCATTGGGTGTTGTGGAAAAAAAAAAAAAAAAAAAAAGACAGTATTTTAAAAATATATTTGACTCTTCAAAGCATAAAATTCAAAACTAACACTTGTTATTGTTTCAAGATATTCACAGTGAATATCTTTACAGCGATATATTTAATCATACAGATTCTAAAAAGACTACATAACTGCTGTATAGGAGTCTTAAAATAGATTGTGCACAAAAGTCTCTCTATTCTAACTTTTGTGATCCTTACTGCTGCAACAGAACTCCTTTCCATATGTTATGCTAAGGTCTGGGAAAGCTATCTCAATGATAAGTACACAAACACACATGTCAAAAGATTAGAATACTGTATCATTAAATGCAGTCTGCTCCTTTGCTGGAGAAATGGAGATTAAATTGTTTATGGTAATACTTCACAGTATATTAATAAATGTATGATAGCATATTTTGTACAAGTTATGAAGCCATAATCCTATGCAGCCTCTTCACAGCAACATTCAATTAAATTATTTCTGAGGAAGATATTGTGTAGACCAGGTTTTGTGTAAGAATTGTGCTTAAAGGTTAGTAAAAGAGAAAAAAAGAAGCTTTTTAAAATTTTATTTTCATTAAAAATTCACCCAATAAACTTAAAACTAAACTGAAAACCCTTTGAACTCACCTCAATCTTTATGCATTAGCACTTGAACCCATTCTTAAATCAGAACTTACATGACTGAGAAATAAACAATGAAATACAAAACCCTGAACCTTGAGACTCGGTAGAATTAATTTGCAATTGTTGTTTTAAAGATACGTATCAATATTAGTTGTAACTTTTGTTTCTTCCTCTGTAGAAAATATGGAAGGAAATAAAGTAAAAAATGGAAAAATATAAAGAATTTATAGCCTACAGAATAAGAGTACTTGGAAGAATCATAGAATCTCAGAATGAAGCGGGCTGGAAGGGACCACTAAGGGCCATCTAGTCCACCCCCCTCTGCAATGAGCAGGGCCATCTACAACTAGATCAGGTTGCCCAGAGCCGCAACCAGCCTGGCCTTGAATGCATCCAGGGATGGGGCTTCTACCACTTCTTTGGGCAACCTGTTCCAGTGCTTCATGACCCGCATTGTAAAGAATTTTTTCCTTAGATAATAATAAGAATAGATATTTTATTTAGTTGTGTTCAAGTCTAGATGTGGGAAGTTAGATTAATTGCTAACGACATGGTGGAAACAGAACGCGGACAAGACAGATACTGTGTCAAGCTGAACTTGGGAGTCATGGAAAACAGGGCTTACACTGAGCAAAGGGATTTAGTTGAGCTATGGTCTGCAGATGCATAAAGAGCCCAAAAAGTACACAAATCCATGAGTGTGTTCAGCAGTCCCTGGGTTTCAGTCATTCAACCCAGCTGTAGCTGTAGTTGGTCTGTAAGGCTCATGCAACATACACATGAGAAGATGACTAAGACAAATGCCTGAAAATCCAGTACTAACTTCCTGTATCCAGCTTTCCATTGAAATAGGAAATGTTAAGTAAGACGGGGAAAACATAAAAGGTCATTTTGAGATATGAGTGATGTGAGCAGAAAGTAGACCTAAGGAAATATTTTTCAATATAAAGTCAATGCCAATGAAACTAACCCTTGCTTTCTTAAGATGCTTGATCCTTTTCCCATTCCATGAAGCTGATGGCTTTCTCTCCCCTCAGACACTAAGATGGATACCTTTGAAGTTTTGAAGTTTCTTCATATTTTCAATTGATTTTTTTGTTTTCTTCTGGATTTCACTTTAGCAGAAGAAAATAAATATTTCATATGCTGTGCACAGAATGATGGTTGCATTTATTTGGTCTTCCAGTTACATACTTTAGTTGCCTAATAATTTTACTACATCTGTAAAGATAAATGATATATTTAGAAATCAAGTTACAGATGTGTTTATGTGAATGCCACATCATTCTTTTTCTTTTGAAGACTATCAGCCAGTGAGGTAAAGTGAAGCTGAAAAACTCTCCAGTATACTATGTACGTATTCTATGAGAACTTACAGAAAATGTCATAACATCTTATCTAGTGTAGTTAGCAAATGAATCAATAATGAAAAAGTCAGCATTCTTTTTTTCTGCACAGAACATATAATTCAACACAATATTATTCTAAAATATAAGCAAGTTTTAATTGTCAGCACATTATATAAAAACCCCCTAATACTCTGGACTAGTAAGGAGAATAAAGGGCTTGTCTTAATGAATGGAAATCACACAATCTTTTATTTTATTCCTTACATAAACATATTTTAAATTCTTCATAAATTAACAGTTTTTAGTACAGAGGCTGTATTCATCTGAATTTCAGCTGCATAGGATGTTTGAGCAGCCACAGATCTGTTCAGATACAAAAATTAAGATAGGCACTAAGGAAGCAAACATTTTATACTTGCAGTCAATTTGATACTGGCTTATTTAAGTTATCACAAACAGCTAAGCTGTGGCAACCAGTGTCATCTTGGCCCACAACAAATGCAAAAGATGATATACTTAATTTAACTTGTTTTCCTTCAAAAAATAAGAAATACATCTTTTTCATTTCATGAATTTTGGAAAAAAGAACTCCAAAAGCTATGAGAAGTCCTTGGAGTTAAAAACATCAAACATAATCCTGTCTGAAAAAAGCCAACATTATTTTTGGGGAATAAAAACCTAAAATGGAGACAAAAAATCAGAGATTAATGGGAAAGTTTTCATTGCTTGTGATGAATACTGAATCCTAATAAAAATTCAGGAAACTGGTCTATTCTGCTATTCTCATTTACATGAGAATCGCTGCAGCCTTTTGTGTGTCATTCCCAAGCACAGGAAATACCGCAGACTAACTGACAGTCCCAGGTAGAGTGTTTATTTCCATAAGATCTTTTCCCTCAGTGTATCAGTAAATCTTAAAAAACTTTTGACTTGTTTATGCTAACCTATCATTGGCCACACAAGATTACATAAAACAACATTTTTGGTAAGACTATGTAATAGAATAGATATAAATATGTAAAGCTGTGATCTTCAGTTCAAATTTGCTAAATAAGTGAACATCTTTCCAGCATAACAATTTTGCTTCTTGAATGAGGACACTCTTAATCTTATATAAATTTATGTAACAGCAGTTATAAACTCCTAACGGCCATAAAGCATACTCACACACACTTGTAGGTCAAGTCAAGATGGCCACCATTTAAGTTAGGGAACACCAACAGATGAGCAGGAAACTTATATATTTTCTTATTATACCTCTATAAATTGCAACTTTCTACAGCCCTGTACTTCACAGTGTAATATAAAAAACCTGTAATCACTGTACATATCATTACAGGATTTTCACACTTTGAATTCAAGCCTTTTAAAACATAAAAATGTATTTCTGTATGTCTCTAAAATACGCAAAAATAGCATTTTATAAGTAACTTTTTTTCTGAGAAATTGAAAGTAAAGCACACAGAATAACAAGGAAGTGCAGGAAGAAATATAGTATATATTATAAAATACTTAAAGCAGTTTGAAAGATTTGAATTCAGTAAAGTTTTGTAGTTTTGGTTTTGCACTCTGGAAATATGTCAAAGTGAAAAATTACATTGCTATCTTATGTTTCCATTGCTTGGGCTATGCTCTTTTGGTCTATGACAGCGGGATAAACTAGATAAAAGATAGATTTTTATGAGGTTTATTTTTTTTTTTATTTTGGTATGTAAGCGATATATTTTTATCTTCCTATGTGTTCTATTTTTTATGAATACAGCTGAGATATATTTCTAATGTAATCAAATCTTCTTAAATACAGATATTAAAAGTGGCTTGAATTTTCCAGACTGCTGAACTGATGTGAGGTTTGCATAAATGTCTCATTTTACAGGCCTGTGAATGGGAGGTTAACTTTTAGCAATACATCTGAGACTAAGCTTAATGAGGAAAGCCATCAGTAACCTACAAATAGAGTTTCACAAGTGGAATATTCTGTTGACTGATTTGTCTTATTCCTTCTTTTTATGCACTCTGTATTTTCAATCCGTCAGTACTGATGTTATTATGAAGATAGGAGACTACAACGTAAACATATTAAGTCTAGACTGTTGTTCAACATGTTGGAAAAAAGAGGCACAACACTTTAACAATAGGAACTATAACAGTATTTTAATACACACACACACACAAAAAAAGTCTGAATTGGTTTGTTTTGATGGGATTTTGGTCATCTTGAACAGTCCTATAAACTCTACAGGACTTTGTGAATTCACACTATGCTTTGAATGTCATGAATGGACACCAAAGTCTACTGTTAGGAAATCAGTATTTACTTAAGATATAATAAGATGGCTACTAGTACTGCTACTGCTACTAACATTACTTCTACTACTACCACCAGTTCTAACAGTGCTAATACCAACACTACAAGGCTACTAACATAGCACAGTAAATATGATTTCTGCTCTTAGCAGAGGAAGCCCTGTTGGCAGCTCAAGAGAAGGAAGGGGGCTGTGATTAAAATAGTATGAAAATAAGCTCACAGGGGCTCCAGAGGGAAGAAAGGAGAGACAAATCCCGACCACGGACACTCCTCCCTTGGGGTGAAGGCTGGCCCTTCTGAAGGCTATCCCTGCCCTCCTCTCCTGGGCTGGAACTTGCCAGGGGCAGCCCAGGCCCACGGCAGGTTTCCACTGGGGAAAGGGTGGCTGCCAGCAAGGGTGTGTGGGTGTTTTTGTATAAAAAATGTGAACTGTAGAATTCTTGAGGCTTTTCTGGTTTAATTGGGTAATTTGGTCTACTCAACTATTAAAATATTAGTTGGACAAGCCATAATTTCTTAGCTCTACATGTATGGCACATTCACTTTTGAACATTACAAGCTTTTGAGCATAACAATGGTATTCCTGAAGCTAAAGGTAAAGCAGGGGAGGCAAAAGACACTCAAACACCAGAAAATTGTTAAAGCGAGCTAAAACCTGCTCGGGCAATGGCACATCCTGAGACCCTGCACTGCCAATGCAGAGCTTACGTCTTCAACTAGCAATAACAAAAATCAGAATTGCTGAACTAAAACCAAAAGATAGTCACTGCCCCAAAGAGTTTATTGTCTAAGAAAGGAATAAATGGCAGATGGATACAGACAAGCAGATGGGACACAAGGCAAACAGTCAAACAGTCAAATTGTCCTGTTCAGTGGGGTAGAAAGTGGTCCCAGTACACCATCTACCTAACTCTTGTTTGGTTTTGGTTTGCTTTGGTTTGTCTTGTTCTTTGTGTTGAGAGGGGATAAGGATCACAACAAATGTATTTTGAAATGAGATATGACAAAAAACTTAGAGCGAGTCCTTGTTCAGCACTAGGTACTGCAGGAGAGAAAGCACCAACATACTTTCTTGAAAATTTAACAGGTGGATGATGGAGGCTGGCATCACTAAACGATTGGAGGCAATAGGTGACATCTTAAAGGTCAATGTATTTAGAGAGAGTAGATTTGTGAGAGGAAGATAAGTGTTGAAGGACCTTGAGACAGAAGAGAAGCAATTTGTTGCCTGTGACAGAGAGCGGTGAGTCAAGAATGCAAAGAGGAAGGTGACGTTATCAAAACAGTTGCTAAGTTTACAACAGAAGTCTGATTAAATAACAACAGGGACGTAAAAAAAAGGATGCAACAAAGTTTAATGCTAAATGATGCCCATCTAGATTAAAGTTTTATCAAAATACATGTACTGTAGAGTCTGTTTTTCTTCTTCCCATTTTCATGGAGAAACAAACACCAAAGTTTGTTACATAAACCTAGATAACCTGGATAGCAAAATTGACACAGAGGTTCAAATCAAATAGTTAGGAATCTTGGTAACAGGTCCATGCACTTCTCTATAGTGAGGAGCAAAAAGAGAGAAGCATGTTTGAGAGAAACAACAGCATCTCTTGTTTACTTATGTCAGAACTGATGCGATGGCAAGATGTCTACTCAGAGATGTCAGAAAACCAGGCCAGTTTTCAGTTTGTAAGATCTGTGTTTGCAGAAGGAATTCTGTAATAGAGACATTACACATATATTAATATGTGTGTTTGATGCTGATGTTAGCTATAATATGCTATAAAGAAGGGAAACAATGAAACAGATGGCATTTTGGGAGAGTTGTTTTGTTTTGTTTTGTTTTTTAAGAGATAATGGAAGAAGCAATGAGAAAGAGAATTAGGAGAAAAGAGTGATTAAATGTGGGCTTTTCTAGATTTTTAATCCCTTATATGTCTATTAGAATATTAGAATGTCTATTAGAATAGTAGCCTGAAAGATGAGATGCCTGAGTTCAGTACCTCAGAGAATCTGAACTATTTCTACCTCCAGACTGTGGCAGAGAGCTTCACTTCTGCGTGCAATATGAAGCTAATTCTCGGTAGGGAGTATTTATCTGTGAGAACACTAAGATATAAAGTTGGCTGGACTATTCAATGCAAACTACTTTCCTGACCAGTGATTCTGATCCTATTAATACAGTTGCTACAAGCAAATTTTGCCAAATTAGAGTGCCAGCTGATAGATGGTTCAAGAATTATTCCTTTCTCTGTCTTTCTTAATAGATCTAAAACAAAGAACATTAAGACAATGAATTGATATCAGAGCTTTTTCATTGGTATCATTGTAATTTGGATCCGTAGTTGGCAACTTGTTTGTTGATAGCTTACATGAATGAATGACAGAATGTTCTTTTCTATGATTACTTCACTGCATAGCAGGAGCTAATGTCATCATGTAAATATTTAAAGGTGAGATTTGGAGCATTGTTTCACAATGAAGTGTTATGACTCAATTACAAAATCGGCAGATATGGCTACATTGCTAGATACAATACTTTTATACAAATGCTTTATTTATTTCTCATTAAATGAATTGATCTATGGTTGTTGGGATTTTAGTCTTGTGGTTTAAAATCACCAGGTGATTATTCTAACTGCCTGGGAAAACAAATCACTGAACTTGTTTTTTCTTCATATCTAGATCTATTTGTACACTCCTGTGTTTGAAAGAAAAATAATTTATTTCTGATTCCTGTAGTGATCAGTAAACTCCCTTAAGCATCAGATGTCATTATCTGCTTCTGAAAAGGTTTATCAGTATGGAAAAAGTAGCTTTAAACTGAATAAATACTTATGTTTTCAAAAGTAACCCTTGAATTTGTGCATATAACTTTACAGATCCTTCAGTATGAATTGCAAAGACCAAATAATACACACTGAATATTAAATCTGGGCATTGCTCCAGCAAGCTTACTGATTCCTACATTTGTTCTCACACAGAGAATCATGTGTCAACAGCTCAATCTGATTGTGTCCTCTTCCTTGCAGTTTTGAACTCTGGCATCCACATAGCATAGCTATCTATTTTCAAGTCGATACAAAGAAGGAAAAAGTTAACTGGAGTTTATGAGATGGCTTGTACCTTTAGAGAACAAAGACTGAAGAAATGTGGTGGGTTGACCTTGGATGGCCGACAGCTGTTCATCAAGCCGCTCTAGCACTCCATCAACAGGACGGGGAGAAAATACAATGAAAATCCAATGGGTCAAGATAAGGACAGGGAGATCACTTACCAATTACCATCATGGGCAAAACAGGCTTGACTTAGGGAAATTAATTTAATTTATTGCCAAAATAAATGCCCCAAGCCTGCCAATGTTTAAGAGGCATTTGAACAATACCCTTAATAACTTGTTTTAATTTTTGGTCAGCCCTGAAAATATGTCAAGATGATCATTGTAAGTCAGTTCCAACAAAAACATTCTATTCTATTCTATTCTATTCTA
>JMFS01072044.1:0-17528 GCA_000699545.1 Podiceps cristatus
TTCCTTTCTTTCTGATTCTTCTCCCCACCTCACTGCACGGGAGGGAGGAGGAATGAGAGAGCAGATCACATGATACTGAGTTACTGGTTGGGATTAAACCACGACAGTCAGGTAAATCAGTCCAAATATGAGGTAAGCCCAGAAAAATTTTGAAGTTATCTGAGCTCTTAACTTTAGCAACAACTGGACATCTCTTAAAAGGTAAATATATGAATGCATAAGCAAAGTTATACCAGGAGACATGTTGTACCAAATAAAAACACAGATATAATTTCCAGTTTCTTAGCATAATAAGCAGTTAGATCAACCCACCTGGGATTCCTCGAACCTGAAGAAACTTTAAAAAAAAAAAAAAAAAAAAAACTGAACCAACATAAGGAAGTAAAACTTCCTATACTTTCCCCATACATAAACAAGATGTTTATACAAGTGGTGTCATTTGTATGACACTGCTAGTATCAGATGACAACCAGTAAACATGTAGGATATTGTCTGATATTCACAATCAGTCCAGGAAGTTTGCCATTGTAACTCCAAATGCATGAATGGATGTTTAAAGACAAGGCAACCAAATTAGAAAACAGTATATTAATTCTCTTTCAACTGTTTAATACTTGCAAGTAGCAGAAGATACGCAGCTGCATTCAACATTCATAACAGGCAATAAAACAAAGATGACACACTTACCCTAAGTAGCTAGGATATCTCCCATTAGCCAAAATAATTGCCAGCCAATGAGGTCAGTCTTAGACTGTTCCAGACTGAATCTGAAATCAAGTGCCTCTGTTCAGTAGTACAACAATTCCTTAAAGCCCTATAATACCTATATATTAAATTGAATGCAGGCTACACTGTGTCGTTTATACAGACTTAAGAGTCCACAACCAAAAGTGTCATGCATATACACATACATGAATCATTATGGGGCTGTCCAAGTCAAAGCTAAGACTTCTTCCTTCACATGTCACGTGACAGTGAAACCTTCAGAAATTTCACTGAACAAACTGCGGTTTACCCAGACTGAGTAGGAAGAATTTTGCATAAATGAGCCTTTATTTTAAACCAAGCAATATAATGGCTACCATAAACCTAACAGAAAATTTAAGGATTGAAAAGATCATACAAGCAAGCTCTGGTTCTTCTAGATCATTGTGGTTGGGTGCTTTCAAATAGTACAATATTTCCAATTTCTCTAAAACTAGAAATCCAGATTTATTATGTGGATTTTGAGATTATGGACCTACAGACCAAAAAGAAAAAAAAAAAAAAATCCCAAGACTTGTCACAGAAATTATGTCATTTTCCTCGCTGGAGCTGGACAGAAAAATAAACTCTTCAAAACATTTCTACTGTTTTCTAAATCAAGTTTTTTTGGTCCTCCATCTTTTCTGAGCAAAGTCAGAGAGAGTGAGAATTTCATATTTCATGGTATTTGAAAGCCTGTACATGGCATACGCTAAACTACAGGCACAATCAGAGATGAAGAAAGAGAGTTTTTTATTTCTTAATTCAAACAAATGGCAACACTGTCTTGATGTGGATATGCCTGAGAAAGTGAGTAAAAGAACTGCCTACGCAACATAACCCACTTATAAAATCATATAGTCATCATACAATTTTTAAAATGAGAACATTTTGTTACCATCAGCTAATTGGTAAGGACATAATATCTAATTGCTTTTCCTTATGCAGTAGACATGCAAATTGGTTACTGGACCTCTGCACGTATCAACTAAAAAAAAAAAAGAAAAAAGAAAACCAACAAAAAAACCCCCCAAGTCCTCAGAAACATTTGCAAGATGACAAAATAGATTAGGCTATATGTTCACTGTCCTGACAGTAGTCTAGAGAGCAGCTGAGATACCAACATTTAAACACAGTATGTTTTTACATTTGTTACAGTTTTACAGATCTAGTAATTATCTAGTTTATGGATTAGGCTATGAAATGTGAGAAATTGTTTTAAAGTTAGATAGAGTGACTGTAGATAAACTCCCTTACCATCTACCTTACTGGTGTCCAATTGCGGATTGTTTAACACTGTGCTTCCACTAACTGTTGTCAGTCCTCCATATTTCTGTCATTCAGTCTCCATCTTCATTAATCTAAGGGAAACAATGATTATAACAAAAGTGCAACTGTTCAGGAAGAGGCAGACCTAGATGAAATATAAAGTCTTTCATCTCTCCTTCCTGATAAGCGGCCAGGATACATTTTAAAATAAATAAAAAGGCATTTTGAACATATTTCAGTCATTGTTGTGATTAAAATACTCCAGTATTCTGATCTCAGAGGATTCTTCCTTGGTGTGCTGTAAGAAGAATTTTGCACTCTTGATGACCAGAAAAGAAAGCACAAGGAATTGCAAAGTTTGCATTACAGAATTATGGATAGAAGCAAAACCCAAGAAAATGAACTATTGAGTACTAAAACAAGCAGTGGAAAAAGTCGTCAGTAGTCTAATCTTCTGTTCAGCCACTCTTCTGTTCTTCAACTCACTGTAATTTTGGATAATGAGACAATGACTGATTCTACAATTTAAGAAAAGCCCACACAACTACACAAATGGGTGTGTTGAGTAATACTTATATTTTATTTGAATTTAGATAAAATTATACCTGACTTTAAGAAGAGAAACACTTTTCCAAGAACAAAAAAGCGCTTGCTATATATTGTTTCACATACCGTATAACATTATGCTAGCATAAAAACAAAGTTAAAGATACTGTCTTTAGAAGTCAAATGGACACTGATAACAAGTGGACATTTATTCACACTTTATCCAAATCATGTCAATTAGATAATCTTGAGTAGAAAGTATGTAAAAAGTAAGCTTAACTGGTTGCAATAGTTTCCATTTGGTTGAAGAAAGGTCAGATTAATTGGGTCTTTTCTCTCATTTCCACATCTTTGAATCACACCTTTAAGATGGGTATATGTGACAGTATAAACAAGAAGAAAAGCATTTATGCAGTGTTGAAACATCAGTCCAACACCTGTGATTGAAAGCTTTGACAAACTTGTTTTGTATTCCTCTACATTTATGACCCATCTATACTTCCATCATTTCAGAAACCCTGAAGTCAGTAATTCAAAGAGGGTTATTGCAAGTTTGTTATTTTCCTCAGTCTAAGACCTGTCACAATCTTCTTTTTAGTAATACATGATAAATTGAAAAAAAAAAAAAACAAAAAACGTGTATATATTTACATGTATTAGGGCCAAGACAAAGATTCAAAAGATGTTTGGCATTCTAAGTTTTTATTCCAATAGATAATCTTAAGGTCTACTTAGTTGTATGTTTCCAGGTCTTCAGTTCCTAAACTGATTCTAAGCTACCACTTACAGGACCACTTACCGCTTTAAAATCACGCAGCAAAGACAGGAATACATCTCTTAGCACCCTCCCTTTGAATAATGCCATGCAATGTGCCATAAAGAAGGGCTTCACTTGAAGTAGCAGATCATTATTTCTGATTGTTACATAGATATGGCAATAGCAAAACCCTGTTCTTTTAACGTTTATTCCCTTCTCCACACAAAGGCACAGGCAGCCCTTTGTTAAGTACGTGGATTCTGTCATTCCTGCCCTTCAGTAGGCAGCATCCATCTGTTAGTCTTGACTTCAAGCAGAGATTGTTCAAACAAGTGTTTTAGAGTGGTAAATAACTCTGAAACAGAGGGCTCTATGCTTGGCTATTCCAATCTGTCCTCACATGACCTCCAAAACATGTAAACCCTCTTTGTAAACACAGACGAAATGTAACATAGACACCCCCATCTTAAAAGAAGTTCTGAAGACATGCAAGGATTCAGATTAAGAAATTGCTGGTGCTGCTTTCAATCACTGTTTGCACAACAACCCTTTGTCACTGCTCTCACAGAACAGATCACTTGAGCAAGGGAAAGGAGTGATATTTAAAAAAAAAAAAAAAAAAAAAGCAAAATGAAGGACCGGAATCTTATTTGTTGGAACTTTGCAGGGAATAACCTTTAAAAACTAACTGCTCACCAGGGTGAGTTTATTCAGGGTGGATTTTGGAATAGGAAAGATTAAGAACATGCATAGTTTATTACTTTGGTAGAAAACTCTATAGGGCAGTTAGAAAATGGAGCTGAAGGAACATTCCCACTGCTTCTGTTCATGCAACAGCTGAACAGTGTTACTCCTTCTGCACCAAAGCAGATTTTTGCATGGGTACTGGGAAGCAAACAAGCCTCCAGCACGAATCTGGATCGTCAGGGTGAACGATGAAGAAAGCACTCTCCTAATTTTCACCGGGAAAAATAAAAGAAAAAAAAAAAAAGGAAATTGAAATTAGGCTATACATAGTTACCTGTGAACTGGCTGGGGGAGAATTGAGAATTTTTTCCAAAAATATGTGTCATTTCATTTGCGATTTCATGTTATTTAGGTAAGAAAGCCCACTGGAAGGACTGCAGACCTTTCATCCTCTTAATTACTCTGTTATGCATCTACTATTTAAAAGGCTATTTTCAGTAGCTATTCAGCAGTTATTAACAATAGTTATATACTAAGTTATGACAGGAATATGCTCTTTTTAGTGGATTTCACTTCTGTTTTTAAGTGTAAAGACAGACATAAGAGGAAACTGCACATGAATTTTGAGACAAAAAAGTTACATATACAAATATTTAAAGCAATGAAGAATTTTAAAATGTGATGGTTTTGGCTGGGATAGAGTTAATTTTCTTAGCTAGTAGCTAGTATGGGGCTATGTTTTGGATTTGTGCTGAAAACAGTGTTGATAGTACAGGGATGATTTAGTTACTGCTGAGCAGAGCTTACTCAGAGTCAAGACCTTTTCTGCTTCTCACACCACCCCACCAGCAAGTCAAGGAGGCTTGCACTAGGAGCTAGGAGGGGATACAGCTGGGACAGCTGACCCCAACTCACCAAAGGGATATTGCAGACCATATGACGTTATGCTCAGCATATAAAGATGGGGGAAGAAGAAGGAAAGGGGTTCACAGTGATGGTGTTTGTCTTCCCAAGAAACCCTTACATGTGATGGCGTCCTGCTTTCCTGGAGATGGCTGAACACCTGCCTGCCAATGGAAAGTAGTGAATAAATCCTTTGTTTTGCTTTGCTTGTGCACACAGCTTTTACTTTACCTAAATGAATTGTCTTTATCTCAAACCATGAGTTTTCTCATTTTTAGTCTTCTAGCAAACGGCTGGGTGATGCTTAGTTGCCAGCTGGGGTTAAACCACAGCAACCTAACCCAGACAGATCAAGTGATCTCTCTAAGGTCACACAGCTGAAGTGAACCAGAGCCAACAATCTTTTGCAGTCCTGAATCCCAGGCTGCCCAAGACTTGTTTAGTCTCTGTCTGAAAGTCGGAATTTGCATCTTTACCAAATTCTCATCTGTCCAATACTTTAAAGGCTATAATTAAGACTGGCAGAGCCAGTTTCAAACAACAAATAGTGAAGCCTACATACCCTTTCTCCCAGCCTCAAAACATCTTTGTATAGGTCATAGCAGTTGAGTGGCTGTATGACAGAGAGTTACAGTGTCTCAGAGCAGTAGGAAGGCCTTCTTAAAATATGTTCATAGCAAACGGAAGACTAGGGAAAACATGGGCCTTCTGCTGAATGAGGTGGGTGCCCTGGTGATGAAGGATATAGAGAAGGCCGAGTTACTGAATGGCTTCTTTGCTTTGGTCTTTACTATTAAGGCTGGCTCTCAGGAATCCCAGACCCTGGAGGTAAGAGAGGAAGTTTGGAGAAAGGATGGCCTTCCTTTGGCCGAGGAGGATGGGGTTAGAGACCAGTTAGGCAAACCGGACACCCACAAATCCATAGGCCCTGATTGGATGCACCCATATGTGCTGAGCGTGCTGGCAGATGTCATTGCCAAGCCACTCTCCATCATCTTTGAAAGGTCACGGAGAACCAGAGAAGTGCCTGAGGTCACTCCAGTCTTCAGGAAGGGCAAGAAGGAGGACACGAGAAACTACAGGCCAGTCAGCCTCACCTCCATCCCTAGAAAGGTGATGGAGCTCATTCTGGAGGTCATCTCTAGGCACCTCTAGATGATCACGAGCAGTCAACATAGATTCACTAAAGGGGAAATCATGCTTGACCAATCTGATAGCCTTCTATGATGGCATGACTGGCTGGGTGGATGACAGGAGAGCAGTGGATGTCATCTACCTCGACTGCAGGAAGGTTTTTGATGCTGTCACCCATAAAATCCTTGTAGGTGGCTCAGGAAGTGGGCATTAGATGAGTGGACAGTGAGGTGGATTGAGAACTGGCTGAAAGAGAGAGCCCAGAGGGTCGTGATCAGTGGCACAGAGTCTAGTTGGAGGCCTGTAGCTGGTGGTGTCCCCCAGGGGTGGGTACCGGACCCAGTCTTGTTCAGTGTATTCATCAGTGACTTGGACAAAGGGACAGAGAGTACCCTCAGCATGTTTGCTGTTGACACAAAACTGGGAGGACTGGCTGACACCCCAGAAGGCTGTGCTGCCATTCAGCAAGACCTGGACAGGCTGGAGTGCTGGGCAGAGAGGAACTTCAAGAGGTTCAACACAGGCAAGTGCAGAGCCCTGCACCTGGTGAGGAATAACCACATGCACTGGTACAGGTTAACCTCCTGGAAAGCAGTTCTGCGGAGAAGGACCTGGGAGTCCTGGTAGGTGACAAACTAACCATGAGCCAGCAATATGCCTCTGTGGCTAGAAAGGCCAACGGCATCCTGGGGTGCATTAAGAGGAGCGTGGCCAGCAGGTCAAGGCAAATTATCCTCTCTCTCTCTATTCTGCCCTAGTGAGGCACCATCTAGAGTCCTGTGTCCTGTTCTGGGCTTCCCAGTTCAAGAAGCACAAGGAACTACTGGAGAGAGTCAGGCAGAGGGCAACAAAGATGATGAGGGGACTGGAGCATCTCTCCTATAGGGCAAGGCTGAGGGAGCTGGGGCTGTTCAGCCTGAGGGAGAGAAAGCTGAGAGGGGACCTCATCAGTGCTTATAAATACCTCAAGGGTGGGTGTCAAGAGGGTGGAGCCAGACTCTTTTCCATAGTGCCCAACAACAGGACAAGGGGTAATGGGCACAAACTGGAACACAGGAAGTTCCATCTGAATATGAGGAAAAACATCTTTCCTGTGAGGGTGACAGAGCCCTGGCACAGGCTGCCCAGAGAGGTTGTGGAGTCTTCTTCTCTGGACATATTCAAGACCCACCAGGATGCATTCCTGTGCAACCTGCTCTAGGTGAACCTGCTCTAGCAGGGGGGTTGGACTACATGTTCTCCAGAGGTACCTTCCAACCCCTACCCTTCTGTGTGCAATCTGATATATATTGGTAGGAGCCCTTTAGAGAAGACGAAACTGGGATGTGAATACCCTTGATGGCCCCCAGCTCTGTGCGGTACCACACTGAACTGGGGCTGTCCCACCTTGTCAGTGTCATAGACACAAACAAGTTACTTTGAATTTTAACATTAGCCTCAGCTGCAGGAACAGGAAGAGAATGCATTTCTTTTGAAAGGAGATGACTAATGCTATTCTCTCCACCTAATGCATCTTCATGTAAGTGTAATCATGTGACATAAAGCATACTAGTGCAATGTATTCAGGTTGTGTATTCACTTTGGGCCTCTATAGTCATGTGGCTATAGAAAGAAGCAAACGGGGGACTTACAGAAATGGGCTGTTGCAATGATCAGGTGAAGAAAAGGACAGGAAACTAAAGGAACTTGTGTTGTTTAATCTGGCAAGCATAAAGAGAAGGGATGTGATTGTTCTGTATAAATACAGCTGGGAAGTAACCAACAGGAAGGGAAAAATTTAATTCAAGCAAGAGAGTTGGCATGAGGAAAAATGGTTACAAACTGACCGTTAACAATTATAGGCTGGAAACAGAACAGTGAGATTCTCCGTTTCCTAAGAGGTGCCTTAGAAGCAAGAAATCAAATACCTTAGAACGCTGTACGTGCTTGAAGTAACAGACCATGGATCTTTGGGCTGTCATATATTTTAGGAGATAAGAAAATATCTCCTAAAATATAACCAAACCACAAAATTCGATTATATCTTGTGGTCATGCTCAGTGATAGTAGTCTTGATAGCCATATCAAGATAGGGAGCTATGCTGAACAGGAAGGAGAAATGTTGCCTATAAAGGAGCAATGTACATAAGGAGATTTTTAACTTTTTCCATTTCTGCTTGATTTAGCGATTTAAAAAAGAAACACACCCACCTAGTGAGTGCCCACTTGTCCTGGTTTTGGCTAGGATAGAGTTAATTTTCTTTCTAGTAGCTGGTATAGTGCCGTGTTGTGGACTTAGTATAAGAATAATGTTGATAACACACTGATGTTTTCAGTTCTTACCAAGTAGTTGCAGTGCCTATACTAAGTCAAGGACTTTTCCCATGCTCTGCCAATTAGGAGGTGCACAAGAAGCTGTGAGGGGGCATAGCCAGGACAGCTGATCCAGACTGGCCAGAGGGATATTCCCCACCACATGATGACATGCTATGTGTATAAAACTGGAGTTGGCCAGAGGGTGGGAATCACTGCTTGGGGGTGCGCTAATGATCAGCTGGTGATGAGCAATTCTTTCATTGTGCATCACTTTTTTTTTTGTGTGTATTCCTTTCTCATTATTTTTATTATTGACTGTACTTGCCTTCAGAGAGACAGAGGAATCCAAACTCTTTGAATGCAGACCTCAACCCACAGTTTTGGTTTGTTTGTTTTTTTTTTTTTTCTGATCGTCTCCCTCATCCCACCTAGGGGAGTGGAGGTGAGTGAGCAACTGTGTGGTGCTTAATTGCTGACTGGGCCTAAACCATGACACCCCTGAGCTGTGAAATTGTCTGCACACCTCCCTACCCTCAGATGGGTAGCTGAAACCAAGTCAAATATGAATGATTGCTTCAGTGGATATTCTGAAAACAATAAAGAATAACTCTAGGTTTTCTCTAGACTTCAGATGCTGAAGCTTTATCTGTAGCTGAATTTGTAAACTTTAATCTCTGTGAGAAAACTTCCTTTAAATTGTTGCCAAGGTGTTATTACTCCTAACTGGACAACTGATTTGTTTGTTACTTTATATATAGTATATTTTTAATATACAACAGATGTAACCTTAATAGATTAGTCATACACTTAGTTTTATTTTATATTGTTTAAGAAGTATCCTGAACTCATCTTGTGTTCGATGCTGGAACTTGTTTACAAAAGGGCTTGTCTACAAACATAACAGAAGATTTTTTTTTTTTTTTTTTTTTTACTTAGTAAACAGATCTAAGGTTAAAATTTAGGTTCCATGATAAAAAGCAGTAGTCTTGTTCTAAGATAACTTTAAATTACAGAAATTTGTCACTTTAAAGCTGGTCTGAACTGCCTCAGCTCAATCTTCACAGCATTTTTGTTTCTGACTCTAATTAATTTTTGTGGCCTAAAATGTGTTTTATCTTTCTCTGAGAGTATCAGAAATCTTTTTATTACTGCAATGGGACTTCCATAGGTACTGAATGGCTGTTGTAATTCTTGTGAAATTATTCTGCTTACAGATGCATACACCTAGAATATAATTACAACAACAAAAAAAGTGTCAAAATGATTGAGAAGGAGATGGTAAAAAAGAACAGATGTAAAGATGATGTCCACATGTTTTAATAAAAGTCACAACCATGGTAAGGGCATATGCTTGTTTTAGGTGGGCAGTTTGAAGTACAAGAGTCTTAAGCCACAAAGGAAAAAAATGGATTCTCAAAGGTCCATTAATCCTTAATGAGGATGACAGTGATTGATTTTGGCAGAAAAAAATCAGGAAAAATGTGGCAGTAAATTATGTACGTGTCAGGAAAAACCTTATGTAAAAAAACCATACAGAGGAGAAAGTCACAACATAATTACAAAATAAATTATTATGAGATGGATGTCAAGGACAAAGAGGCAAAGACAGATATGAGGAAGAAGGCAACAAGAGAGTAAATACGGCTCAGCTATTTTAATACCTCACTTCTGAGCTGATAATTCACTAGAAAAAGTCAGGCAAAGTGAAACTGTCTCAGTACGTAATAGAATTCCACTAGGCAAGATGAGTGTTTTATTCAAGCTCTTCACAATGAAAATCATCATGAGAGTATGCATGCAACTCTTTGGAGGGAATGATGGTGACTAATATCCCTTTTGTGTGTTTTACATATACAATGCAAAGCATTCGTTAGATTAACAGGATTATAGTCTGAGTATTTGCCACCAGTAATTCTGGTCAAGTATAGCCAGTGAGAGAACAAGTTTCCGTGATTTTTCAAGTTTTTGAAATATATAGTACAATATAATGAAATGTATAATCTATTACACAAAAATAACTCAGAACATAGTGTTTCTGTCTGTTTTGTAGTTTTTAACTGATAAGTATAAGGAATTTTTCTTGCAAGTTTTTTGATGGTTTTCTTGATGTCTTCATATCAATACTGGATGCCTCCTGGGACCAAGTTTTAGCCAAGCAAATTAATGAGTTGATTGGCTGAATTCAAAAATAGTGTAGTGAAATTATGTAACCTGTGATCATTCAAAAGCATATCAAACAAAATGATGTAGTGATCCCTTCCAGTCATAAAGATGTGGAAACATAAGACATTTTTTTAAGCACTGAATTGAGTAATTTATTCTGTTGAAATCTGACCATGTTAAACATCACTACTTAAAACCAAAAAAGTGATTACTCCCCTGCAGTTTTCTAATCCAGACTGAAAGTCATAATCCTGCACTCATGTAATATTAAGGGAAGTAGGATTTCCTCTCAATGCACTAATTTTGTCAACTGTTTTCCTGGTTTATGCATCAATGAATTTGTCACTGAAATAAACAACCTATATTTTCCATCTTTAAATAATATTTTTATGATCCTTCAGGAAGACTTCTATTTAACAGTTTCTGGGACGGTAACCTTTCTGTTTTGGACCAGGTGCAGTTGCAGTTTTCCAATCAGAAATGATTCTGGTAGGCCTTGGAATGACCACATTCATACAGCCTGAATGCCAACAAAATCCCTTTATCTAGTATTTTCTTGTATCTGGCTTCAGATTTGCAGAGGTGCCTAGTCAGCTGGAAATGTTAGGCTCAGGACATTTCTAAATGCTGGAAGTAAGAATTGTCTTTGCAACACCTGGTAGGTGACTCTGGATGAGCAAGGCTCATGTGTTGCACCAGGATGTCCTTGGGTGACTCAACTTTGTGAAGATCTAAATAGCACAACATGCCTGAGCAGCCTTCAGAGCTGGTTTGTACTGCTTTTGTTTGACAATAGTCTTTCAGAGAATTAATGAAGAGCACTAAGAGCAACAATTTGACTTAGTTTAGAAACTTTCCATATTTTTTCCCATTTTCCTACCATTTACTGTTAGAATGTAGTTTTGTATTTTTTCTTTCATTATTCTCTTTAAAATCATATTAATGACAGAGAAAATGTGAAAAATTGAGCCATTATTCACTTACTATGAAAGTGTAGACAAGTAGGAATGGTCTAACAGTTTCCCTCTGCTCTACAAGACAGCCTAAATAAGTATACAAGATAATAATGATGGTTATGGATTTCATTTTGCATTTGCATGCTATCAAACTATTGAAATACTGAAGTTTTAAAAGCACAGTGCAAAACCAACTTCAAATCTGAAGATCATGCTGTCTTGTTAGAACAGATTGTTGGAAGGGTGGTCTGGGAGAGAATTAAAAATGCTAATTCGTAAAGAATGAGTGTATATAATTACATATATAAATAAAAATATCTGATGTTCACCAGTAATATTCCAGAGTTTGAGAGCATTGTATTTTGAATATCAGTGTGAAACCATATATTTCATATAATAAAATTATTCTGCAATATTACAGATATATGAGCTTAATATTCAATGGAGATTAAAAATATGCTTTCTTGAGAGTTCTCAGTATTTAATAGTAAACAAGACAGAAATCATTATTATGCCACTCCAAAAATTTGGTAATGTACCTATATTTTTACTACTATAGATCTGGGATTTTTAGCCCATTTTGGAAAGAGCATTGTAGAGCCCTAGGATACTTTAACTTCGAAATTAAACAATGGAGGGCAGATTGAACTCTGTAAAATAAAGAACAGTGTGGAGAAGATCTACAAGGAATGACTGCATCTCACAACACAAAACTGATGGGTATCAAATGAATTATCCAAATGCTGAACTTAAAAAGCCAAGATATAGCAATTCTGCCCACAGCGGGTATTAAACTACATTTGAAAAATGATTAAATACATTTAAAGATGAAACATTCATCAATTTTATTTAATGTAAAAGGTTGAATTCATTTGGCTGAATGAAGATTCCTACAATGTAGAGATCTATATTGGCAGTAGATCTAGATCAGCCTTAAGCCTTCCTGAAGGCAGTGAAATAGACACTTTTAAGTCAAACATAGACATTGGAAATGAGTGAACTGTGGCCTCAGTGACTTACTTCTCTCCACTGACTAGAAACCAAGTCTATGTATGTGCCTGAAATTAATAAGGTGACTCTTGATATCCCAATATTTGTCTTTGAAGCTTCCTGAGCTGCAGTTTGGTAGAAGAGTGTATTGGAAGAGAGAAAGTCTGTACCTGCCTAACTCTTGTATTGTTTCCCCAGGCTCCTGCTACACACCACTCTCAGAGGCAGGATATCAAGCTACCCTCACTTTCTGTTGACATAAGCTAGTGTGTCCTTTTTTCTGTCCTTTAGATTGCAGGGAACAGAAGGTCCTGTCTGATCAGATCTTTTCTTGCCCGTAATTCTGAAAATTATGATACTATAATTTTTAACATTTAGTTTCTAAGGTTGTATACTGAATGCTTGTTGAGAGAGATGTTGGGGTTACTAACTATTTGTATTTGGGCAAAGTGCTGGACATTTTCCTGGTGCCAGATTGGCAATTCTGAAAAGGAAGACCATTCCTTTGAGACAGTTGATCCTATTGCACAGCACATATGAAAGTTGAGAGCTTTTCCATGAAATTTCCAGAATATCTTGCTTTCCTTCTGCAGTTCCATTGGCATCGAGTTGAGAACTCAACAGTATTTACTTTGGAAATATAAAGCAAGAACATATCAGAAAATTCATTAATATAGACAGGTTGCTGTGGTCCTATATAATACACATTGGTTCCTTTATAGTAGCCTCTGTACCTGCATTCGTCTTGATTGGTGTAATTCCGTTGGCTTCTTTTGAAATGGATTGTCCACAAAAATGAGATACATTTTTATCTTGTTGACCATAGTTTGTGCACACTAAGAAGAAATTCTTACTGCCCATGGGACAGCAAAAGACAATACAAATCAATATTGTAGTAGTGTTAATGTTCCCTGTAGTTGAGAACTGTGTTTATGTATTTCTCAGTATCTTCCTCTGTTTTATTTAGGTTTATCTGTAGTTATCTAGTTAAAACTAGCTTTTGGATGTCATTAAGTGAAGAGAAAAACACTGACTTTCTAGCATCAGTTACAGAATACTTGGAAATTTTAACTTCATCTGTTAGGACAGATATCACTAAGAATTGTATTGAAAATCAAAACCTGTAATTCCTAATTTCCTGAGGAAGAAAGTAATCTATTCACCTTTACATATGTTTCAAGTATATCTCGGTAGTATCTTTTTCCTTAAAATTCCTCATCCATACCGTTGCGCTGACCTATTTCTTTGTCAGAATTATATTGCGGTTATGGAATGGGGTGGTTGCCAAATACAAAATTCTGCATTCAGAGAGATGCACTTATTAGAAATCAACCATGCTGTGGCTTATCAAAATTCAAGAAATGTTCATCAATAGCACCCAAAACTTTAGATTAATTAGGTACAACAAATTTCACTCTCATATGGAATCATACAGAATAATCAGAAATGCTGCTTGGTAAAAACCTGTGATGCTCCTGCAACAATTGCAGAATGTCTGTGACAATAAGGTGAGATGCTGTTTGTTACTCAAATGTCTGATTTTACTGACTTAACAGGATTTATGACTTAGTACCACAATTGGATTATTGAGTTTAAAGGTTCAGTATTTAAGATGATTGCTTTCCCTGCCCCGGTGAAAAAAAATCTCATTTCTAGTTTTACAGGTACATGTCTGTTTATTTCAATTAATCAAATAAATGGAGATTAACTGAAAACACAGAATGCTCAAGAGCAAGAGGCTTAGGTAACTATGATTTCACCAATCTATGCTTTTCTGAAATATTAAGACTTAATGCTTATCTGCAGAGTTTTTTTGGATTCAGGTCAATTATTTCAAATGACAGTAAAGAATCCACTCAACAGAAAGCCCTGAATTACAGTGCAGTGATCCGTGGCTCCTGGTAGAATCATTAGACCTCACCTAATTCATTATAACAGCTACTTTATTGTGGAGGCATAAAACTGGTGTGCAACTCTGTGCAAAACTGATTCAGTACCTGGAAAAATTATGGAGAAGGTCATGCTGTGTGCTACTGAAAGACTTTTAAAGAACAGTGCAATCATCAGGCACAGTCAACATGGGTTCACAAAGGAAAAGTCCTAACTAATTTGATATCCTTCTTCCATAAGGTCACTCCCCTATTTGGTGGTGGATGTAGTTTTTCTGGGTTTTAGTAAGGCTTTTGGTACTGTCCCTTATCCTTCTGGACAAGTTGTCCAGCTGTAAGATGAACAGGTAGACCGTGTGCTGGGTGAAGAGCTGGCTGCAGGGCAGGGCTCAAAGAGTTGCAGTGAATGGGGCTACATCTGGCTGGTGACCAGTCACCAGAGGTGTTCCTCAGGGCTCAATTCTAGGCCCAGTTTTGTTCAATATTTGTATCAATGAACTGGGTGCAGGAGCTGAACGCACCCTTAGGAAGTTTGCTTATGATTTCAAACTGGGGGGTGCTGTTGTCTTTCTTGAGGGACAACACACCTATCAGAGAGGATCTGGATAGATTGGGCCACTGGGCAATCATCAATGGCATAAATTGAACAAGATGATATGCCAGATTCTACACCTGGGATGGAGTGGTCTGTATTTATATCTGGCTGTATTTAGTGTTGGTGCAGCCTCACCTTGAGTATTGTGTGTGGTTTTGAGCCCCACCATTTAAACAAGATGTTAAGGTACTTGAATACATCCCAAAAAGGGCAATGAAGGTGCGGTAGGGGCTGGAAAGCATGTCCTCTGAGGAGTGGCTGAGGACTCTGGGTTTGCCTAGTTTGGAGAGGAGTCTGAGGGGTGACCTCACTGATCTCTACAGCTTCCTGAGGAGGGGATGTGGGGAGGGAGGTGCTGAGCTCTTCTCCCTGGCATCCATGCCAGGGCATGTGGAAATGGCTCAAAGTTTGATGTGGGGAAAAATTTCTTTACCAAGAGGGTGGTCAAACCCTGGAACAGGCTTCCTGGAAACATGGTCAATGCTCTATGCCTCTCGGTGTTTAAGAGGCATTTGGACAATGCCCTTAATGCCATACTTTAACTTTTCGTCAACCCTCAAGTGTTCAGCTACATGATCTTTATAGGTCCCTTCCAACTCAACTTTTCTCCTTTTCATCTCTTTATTTCTCTTCTCTCACGATGAGTCAAATAAGGATGAGACCATTATTTGCCTGAAATGCCAGGGTATTTTCAACTCCAAAATAAACTTTCAAGGACAGAAATCAAAAAGGTTACAAATGGAATTAGACTTTTATGTTATTTATGTTATTTTATATTACTGTATTTTAAATTGTATTTTATTTTGTTTGATTTTTTTTTTTTATTGTATTGGTTTGGTTCGTATCTTTTTTCTGAATCCATTTGAGAGACGATGTTCACAAGCATGAACACAATGGACATGTGAAGCCAGAGCAGGCTGATGCATTTTTCAGTTTACCTTGAAAAACCATGCCTTGTGGTCTGGCAAAGGAAAGCCGGAGAGCTACCGACAGCAGCAGCAGAAATACGGGCCAAGCAGTCCCTGTTTCCTGAACAGGGGGAACTTGAAGAATGTTGTACAGACCATGAATCAATGTAGAAGAAAAGGTGTGTGGTACCATGGGGTGTTTTCAAAAGTATGAGACATATCAATGACAAGCACAATTTTTGCAATCCAAAACTTGCTGTGTTGTGCTTTGTGGCCAGTAATGCATGAAAAGCCCTCTTGTGCCTGCCCGGTGCTCATATTGCCCGCAGGAAGAGCTGACAAGTGGCAGCTCCTGATGGTAGAGGGAGCCCGGAGCCCTTCCAAGCATGGGCTGTGTTGCACAAGCAAGAACACCTGGGGAAATGGAGCCAAGGGAAGAGCAGAGCTCGCTCCCGCTCCAAACATGCAATAGATGAGAGAGCCCAAGAGAGGCGGAGCACGACTGGCACTTTGGAGGTGCATCAGGCAAGAGCCTGGCCGAAAGGGCCCAGAGAAGCCCTGACAAGGGGCTGTGCTCAATGCTATAGCGAAGAAAAGGAAAGCCCAGAGGCTACCCTGGGTGCCCACCCTGACAGTCTAGAAAACCTCCTCTGGATGTGGAGCATGAGAGCCACCTTTGTGGAGCAGGAGCAGCAGGCACCTAGGCAAAAGGGTCCAAAGGAGCCCTGGCAAGGGTTGTGCTCACTGCTGCAGAGGCAGGCTAAAAAAAGCCCCGGAGACACTTGTTACCCACCCCAGGGACGGGGGGAAAGCCTTCCCCCAGCTGTAGGGCACAAGAGGCCAACTTGGTGAGGCATGGGTAAGAGGCAGGATCCTAGCCAAAAGGGACCAGCAGAGCCCTGACATGTGGTCATGCTCAGTGCTTCAGAGGAAGGCAAAAAAACCCCAGGGACCAGTGCTGATCTGCCCCAGGGGAAAATTCCTCCCTTACCTCAGCACCGGGGATTGGCCATTCCCTGAGTACGTGAGCAAGACCGGCCTCCTTATCCCACAGCCTGGTCACACCTCTCAGGAGGTGCCCAAGCCCTGTTCTCCCTCAACCTGGAGCCATCGCAGGGGTTTCCCAGAGTGGCCAAATGCTGCTGGTCTGATCGACCTTGGGGGTAAGATTCCCTCCTGCACCTGACGGCACCAGTGGGTGGTCCAAAATGCTGGCACACCTGGCTACATCTCTGTATCCCATTTCTTACGGCTACTGCCCCTGTATCTGCAGTGGATGAAGATAGTGAGCTCTGCAGTGCTCCTCAAGAAGACTTTCTTTTGCTCTTGCTGCTGCTATTCAGCTGGAAAAGCCTGATAGCCTTGAGTACCTCCAGGGGTTGGTGGTTCTTCTCATCTCCAGCAACCTTGTCCAGCCTCCTCCAGTCTTCCTTCTTCAAGCCCCTTCAAGTACTTCCACCAATGAATTAAGGACTTCCTCTCAGATATCTTCAAGCTGCCCCTGGACCAGCTCTGGCAGCAGGACACAGGACAATGCTTCCTTTTATGTTATCCTGGGGCATTGTGACTGCTGCATAGCTGGGTACTGGCACTGTGATGGGGGGGTGATGGGGCCCCCCTTGCGCAGCCTCACCCATCGCAGACCCACCCCTTTGCCCAGCATCCTTTCATAGAATCATAGAATGGTCTGGG
>KL272811.1:2303-32090 GCA_000699545.1 Podiceps cristatus
CATAACGTTTCTGTGTTTCTAAGGCTCTTCTGCATGAAAAATTGTACACTCCCTACCCAGCACCAACTTCAGGTCTAAATTCTCAGCAGCACAATGTGTTGCTGGGTAGAAATGCTGCCAGAACATGAGACAGAAATCAAGCATCACCTCTTCACTGCTTCCAGTAGTTTCATGTCATTCTCAAAAGGACATTAGTTCAGAGACCCAATAAGAAACATCTGAAGGACCTACACTGTCAGGTTCTTATGATACTTCTCTTTCAGCACTGCAAGCAGAGCTAGAAGTAAATCATGCTTTTCTTTCTCCTCTAATTTAAGAAAATGCAGATGAGTTCTCAGGTACTTCAGTACAGATCTCCTTAAATTAAAAAACAAACAAACCTCACCCCACCCCACCCCCAACCAAAAAACCCCAAACCTCACTTCTAAAACAATGGAAAATGTTTTATGACCAGAAAATTGGGCACCACATTTGTTAGTACCTATTGCAAGAGAAGCAGAGAACATTTCAGATCAACCTAAATACAGAAAATCCCTGTGGGTGAACAGTCCTTGGATGGAATAAAGGACTGTTAAGGAAAAGTGCAGATTCTTCATGAAGAAAGACAAAAGAACACACTCGCCCTTTCCTAAAACAGTAAGAGAGGCTGATCCAGAATAAGGAACGAGATAACATTACAATAAAACTAAGCAGAAGGGCCAAATGCTCTCTGACAATATTCAGAGTAGACAGTCTCCTTCCAAGCATTTCAAATTCCTGCTTTTTCACAGTGGACTCTTTCTTGAGGTCCATGTACGGATGGGTGATTGCTGAAATAATTAGCCTATTGTTTTATGCTAGAAAGCAGTTTTTATCAAGGACTGGACCTCATGCAAGAGCTGAACAGCAAATATGCTCTCCTCATTGTCAGGGGCTTCACTAAACCAACCAAGACCATTTTAGATACTTCCTGAAAAGTTATTTTACTGCGCCTAGTTTAAGCTCCGTATTTTCAGAATTTGTGTATGCGTGGTCAGGGTAACTGTACATGCAAATAACTGCTTAGAAGGCTGACTGCTCAGCTGTCTATATAATTTCTGCAACCACATGCACAACCAAGACAAATTAATTGTATCCCATTTTTCTATAGTTGAGTGATTTGAAACAACTTTTTTTCTTCAAGCAAAACTCAGACCTCTCAAGAAAATCTTTGATCAACCTAACAGAAACATTCTTCTCTTTTTGCTACAGCCTGCTAATAAATAGTGATCAGAAATCTTTTTTTAAAAATGGAAGGATAAAACTAGGTGCAGTTTACATTTCTTCAGTGGTTAATAATGCCCAAAATTATTTGCTTCACTTCTGCATCTCACTTCTACAGGGCAGTTAAGTAATTTAGGAATCTACATGCTTCATTTCAAAAGTGACAAACACCCCTACTGCATCAGAACAGGAATTCTGAAGTCAGTTTAAGAGAATACATCACTTCAAAACAAATTTTAAATAAAAATTTGAAATGTCAGTTCAAAGTCTGGCTCAAGAAACTGTGTGGGAAAACAGCAGAGTATGACAAAAATGCATATAAATCTGTACACTTCAGATACATGATGTAGGATATATGACAGAAGTTCAGGGTCCTATCTTGTATGCTCTGCTATGTAAACCCCAGTAAAGCAAGTAATCGTCCTCATGTATGCTTTAGTCTATAGCAAATATGATGTAATTTTAAATTAGTGTACTCCTAAATGATTTGTGGCATCTTGTTTGTGTCTCTAACGATCTCTTGCAGAAAGGAACTCAGGTGTGGCAGGGCTGAGTGTCAGCCAACCATAACACTGAATGCCCAGTCACCTCGTGGGACTTGCAGTGTTTAAGCTCGGCTCTGTACGTAAGACAGAGCATAATTACCCACAGAAGGGCCAAACAGGAATCCAATGAGAAAGTATGAAGTGCAAGGAGTCACGTAATCCTCCTCACATCTACAATTTAACCACTTTTCTCTGTTGTCTTGCACAAAAGTGCCTCCTTCCTCTCAGGACTCACCATTTCCTAGAACATGCCTTTTCTGTGATGGACTTGGCCTTTCTACAGGTTTCCTGCTCTAAGGCATCCTGCAGGTGTGTCACTTGTTTCTTTCTCTTGAAGCTATACTATTTTGCAAGGTAGAAATATTCTTTGGGCCAAACAGGAAGAGATGATCACAGCTCCCATGGTCAGTAGTTAAGTCATTCTCTGGAAGCAGGGAGATGTGGACTTAAGTCCTGATGCACTGAATACTTCAGACAAAAAACAGCAAAATATTTGGTGGAACTAGAACCCACTTAGAAAACAAGAGCTCAGTGTTGACATTTTATCTCAAGAATTATATATTTAATTTAGCTAGACAAATATGTAGTTATAGATAGAAATGATCCAATGCAATGAATGCAATACTTAAGGACAATCAAATAAAATGAAGCTAATTTTAATTAATTTAATTTAAAGACTAAGTACTTCAGGCTTGTCTTAGTACGGCTATGGCAAAACCAGTACATATGAAATCTGAGTAATACAATGTCCAACTGAAAATCAGACTTTTGAATGCCTTAGTGAGTATGAGGCCAAATGCTTCAAGTTAATCAGTGCTCAAAGACTAAGCCTTTGAATCATTTGTTATAATTGGTTATTTATTATCTATAAGTGATGGACTAAACTTCCCTCAATTGCATTGGCCTGAACCTTTGCAGTCAAAGAAAAAACACTCTGGAATTGTCCTGGTGTATATGAGGTCAAAATTTATCCTACTGCTCTGGGTGCTATATCAGTGGTCTTATTTTCTCTATATATTAGCTATAAAGTACTATTTCTATTTATTTATAGTTACTGTGTATCAGCTTACACCAAAATATACATAAACACAGCCTCACTGCCATCTCTTGTACTATCTTAATTTGTGTGAGTTATTAAGCTGGACTCTTATACAGCCTTAATGACATTAGAATATCAGCAATAACCCCTACATCTATATGCTAAAAGTTCAGGCCCTGACCTTTAAGGAAAGATAAACATATATCCATTTTCATTTAGAAAAGCAAACAAACATTCTGCATTGACTGAAACATATGACTGACCTTCTCTTCTGACTTTATTAAACATCTAAATCCTATGAAAGTTCAGGTTATTTTAAAATGCCAAAACAGCAATAAATATTAAGAAATCATAATTACAGAAGCACTTACTGTAGGGTTATCTTACCATGTCATTTTATATAATAAAGCTCATGCAATATATAGAAACACAGCTGTAATAAAGAAGGTCTGTCTGTATTGAAAAAGAGTCAATTCTCATATACTACATCATTAACCAGAATGCACAGGTTAAATCGAAAGTGGATTTCAAGATGAAGCCTTACATGCTTGTATGCCTTAATGCACCCCACAAGGAGTTTTTAATCTAATGATGGTAATTGGTGAAATAACTGCTGTCTGTTAGCTACAAAGAAAGTACATTTGTTAAATATCTATAGAGCCTATATTATTACAACATCCGTCATTAGAAATAATCAAAGACAATCAACATCCCTTTTGCACTCATATTTACAGCAAACTACTTGGGGGCATCCTTAAGTGTTTTGCTTCATTTGTTGCTCCACATGTCTGTTCTCAGGAGTGATCAAATGAAAGCCAAATGGAAGGACGTGCCTCTTTCCACAGTGGGTATTAACAAATGAAAGACAGCAACGATAAAAATGTATCCTTCCTTATGTGCATTAAAAAAAAAAAAAAGTATCACCATGCATAAAATAAAGTACACTGAATAGTTTCTGTCTGTCTATAATCTGAGCTAAGTGCCAATTCTTCATAAGTAGTATTCTCACATAAGTAAACTGTAGGAACAAATACAGCCTCTAAGCTTCTGAAATATATTCTAGATACAGATTTCAAAGCTTTTATTAGCGTAAGAGTCATCAAACTTCTCTGGTGTGAACTAGATATTACAAGTCTCTTATAGATCACTTTCCATCAACAGGTAGCATACATCTCCTTCACTCCAAAACCATCTAATATATTGCTGCCAGCAAGGCTAAATTACATGACAGAAGGGGGGAGAATATTTATGAAACAGTATGCAGTGCAAGATGACCAAAATATAACCTCATACCATAGTCGAAGAATCCATAACATATCAAAATTATATCCTCATATCTTATGATCAGCTGTAACACATTTGTTTCATGAAAAAATACTGTGTTCCCATATTCTGTATTCATTTGTTGGTGCTTTTACATTATATGAAATGTGTATTTCCACTACTGGCTAAGAATTCTTTTATATAATGTCCAAATGATATTTCTACAGGCTTCTGCAGACACAAAAAAATAGGTAAAATCAGTGTAGCGACCGAGAGCATATTTGTAAGCACAGTGATTCCTTACTCAGCCAGTAACAATAAGTTTTTCTAAACAAGCTGATCTGAGCTGATGGCCTAAAGAATTTCTTGAAGGAGCATCAACAACAGAAGCAAACTGTCAACTCAACCTTATGTCATCAAAGTTTGTAGAGCTCAAAATTCAGCAACCAGAAAGAAGCAATCTGGTGGTTCATGCAAAGTTCATAGAAGGGAAAGCATAATGATAACGTGACAAGTAGCCCGGTACCTGTAAAACTGTAAAATCTCTACCATTCAATGCATCGGCTTTGATACCTTTCGATAAAAAGATTAATTCATAAAAATTTTTAACACTAGGCACATACAACATCCTAAGGGGAACGTCCTTTGAGTTCACAGAGAATACTGTCACATGGGTAAACTTTATGGCGTGTAATGTAAACCCTATTCTTGCTCCTAGAGATCAAATTATATCTAACATTAAACATGCTCATTTTAATACCATAAAGTTTACAGTATGTATAATCCTTTAAAAAAAATAATTTCCCAAGAGCTAAGAAATACTTGCATCTAAATGCCATTTTATTACACTTCAAACTATCTTAAAAGCATCTAGATAGTAACTAAACAAAAATACCAAATTTTCTCAGTAAGGACATTTAACACATCATAAAAATTCCACAGATGTACCCATGCATCTACACGTGCACACATAACACAGATGATGTGATAAGCATGCACTGCTTTCTCCTCTGCCTTTAAATAGTCTCTGAACCCCATTCAAAGTACATTAGCATAAGGCCTAACAGGAAATATCACATTATGTCTCAACTGTTTAAACAAAGACTTCACATCCCAGTGGAATAAAAAAAGCTTTACACGGAAATTAGAAAGTCCAATTTACCAACTGGATCCGACACACTCCGAAAATCTAACTGCAAAACCACAGTTACTCAATTCGAAAAGTCATGGTATCTGTAAAGTAGAGAATGTGGGCTCTTTTTGCTTATTTACTTTTATGAGTTAAATAGCTCACCACTCCCTGGGTCTTGGCCAACAGAATTCGTAGCACACACTGCACTTCTCTATTAGTTGAGAGATGGAAAACAATGTTAAAGCACTCTTCAAAATGGCCTTTGGCAAACACGCTGCACGACACAAATGCACGGTTGGACTCCTGGGCCTGCTGTCAGGGACAACTCGGCCACTTGGTTTCAAAAATCAATCCAACATTTCCCCTGTGCTTCTGCAAGCTGTCCTGCCCAATACAACGGCACTGGACACACGTACATACACTACACACCCCCACCTTCTGCTATATGAGGAGTGCACTACTGCCTTACCTTTTCTCAGTTGTATACTGAGCCTCTTCCCTATCTTTTTGGTGTTATACCCACTGTTTGCAGTGGAGGTGAGAACTTTCTGAGGTGATGGTACCAGGCCTGAGGGTGGTTTCCCTGATGAATTCACACTATGAGGTAGCTGCGAGTAGGAGTCTGTCTGATCGGACTGGTTACCCGCTCGAGACATTCTTTGTAATGTGTGAAGTCCAGAACTGCTAATACTTTTGCCGTCAGCATACTGGGAATCGGGGCTGAATCGGCTGGAGTAGTACGTGTTCTTCTCACTTTGGGACAACTGTTCATACTGCTCTTTATTTGCCGCAGGGACCACATGGAACCAAATGAATGGCGTACGCATGGCTTGGCGAAACATATGTTGTGCTCTAGGTTTCAAAATGAACAGAAAATTAGCAAATTAGGACTGGCAGACTACAAGACATTATAAGCATAATTACTGATGTTAATTAAGCAACACAAGCTGACAGACACATTGCATTCAAGCATAAACTATAAAACTTGAATCTGTTCACTAGCCTACTCGGTCTGCTTTTTGCTAAGGTTCATTGCCTTGGGGTAACACAATGGTTAAATACGCTTAACAGCTAACATACCAAATACTGGACTCAGAAAAGCAAAAATCTTAACCACAGTCTTGAAATGTAGACAGTTCTACAGCAAGACTGCAGCATCCTTTTGTTTTGAACCTTGATAATGGCTTCTTCAGATACAGTAATCACAGTGACGACAATTATTAGAATGAAAATTACACTTTATACAAAGACTATATATTTCCATAAATTGCTGAGAGTATATGCAGTCATATAAAAAGTCTAGTTTACACTTTCCTTTTGTAAATTAGCAGTCTTTCAGAATATTCAGAATATTTCCTATTAAGAAATAGGAAAAAAACAGCTTAATCATGCAGAGACAAGCATTGGGCTCTGGGTCACGATCCAAAGCACACAAAGTCAACAAGTCTCTTCAGAGACTTAAAAAATTGTGATTCACAACCTTAGAACAAGCAGAGACAAGCTGCTTTGCACTGTATGGTACAGTGCCATGTTTCAATCCAGGTTAGGGTCAGAGAAATAAAAAACACATTTCAAATGTATATTAAGTATAGGATGATCAGAATAAATGATATTGCTTTGGCCCTCAACATGTTACGGTTTTCAGAACAACAGTATCATCTGTGAAATCGCTCATTTTCTACATACCTCTTTTCTGCTTTCTCTTTCAATTATCTGTCTGTGAACTACAACCGGGTTTCAATTTTAAAAGTCTGATTCACCATTTTGGGATTCTACGAAGCCCAGGCTTCCACTGACTAAATACTTATGATCTCTCAAACTTCTCCAGGAAGTTTCTACATACAAGACCTTTAGTTCTCACACACACAAACCACAAATATTATTAAAATGTTAAATATAAAGTCTCCATACTGTCCACATATATTGAACATGATGCACCGCAAGAGCAAAAAAATCGCACAGGAATTTCCCGATAAGCAGATTATCAATGCAAGACGAAAAAAATTCATAATGTGCAAAAAACAATCAAATGAGAAGTGCATATACTCTAACGACAATAATTATCCTGATTTTTTTGTAGCTTGGCTAATTAAAAAGCACTAAAATCCCGTAGTGTATCTATTCTTTATTAGAAAGGGAAGTTTAAACATTTTTTTCTTAAATACCTTATTTCCTCAAATTACTGCAAGGTGCAGTGTTAAAGATTAAATAATGCAATTTAATGAGCGGTAAGTATACTTACTGTTCAAATCTTCTATTCCGAAGGTCTCCATCGTTAATCCTCACAATACAATCATTCTCACGAAAAAGGTTTTCTTGTTCAGCTTTTCCACCTTTCTCCAATCGCTTTACCAGCAGCCCCAGGGTTCTGGAACATCAAGATTACAAATGATTACTGTTTGAACAATTTACAGCATAGAAAATCCCAATTTAATACTTTATCATAATCACTATAGAAACTAAATTTTAAACCACCTTTATCTTGAAGTAGGACACCATAGTTTCAAATAATTTGTAAGCATTACCTGAATTATTATCCCTTATCCATGAAATAAAGACCCTAGGTGAAATAAGAATGTCATTTAAAAGTAAGAACAAACTGGTAGTGTGATGACAGCTTGTCCACCCTTGCAAAAGGCCTACACTTCTGAGCAGCAAAAGCTCCAAGAAGCACCACACATCTGACAGCTGGCATCTTTTCTGCTAGTTAACTGAGGCTGAACAGGTTCAACTTAAAATTTAAATTTCTGAATTAGCAGAGAATATCACCGCCATCACTACTGCTTCTGTGCAAGTGAAACATGGGGTCATCTCACACAATAAGCAGCCTACAGCGAAGGGATGGATACATTCAGGAACTTCATGCAAACCAAATGCTCTTATTTTTAAACCTTAAATTTTTCACTAAACAGCAAAGGGGGAATAAAAAACTTAAATGCCATTTTTAATTTAGCTTATTATCTTAAATCAATGGGTTTGGTAATGACCGAAGACAGTTACCATTTGATAGTCCCTGTGCAATGGGCTGGTCACCTCTGTCTAGTGCTTACCCACAGTGTCATCTTAAGGACATTCTTAGAGAGGAAAGGTAAACAAATATTCAACCTGAAATTACGAAATGGATCCTGAAGAGTGGATTTCTGAGGTACTGGTAGGGTAGTGTGAAAAGTCAATGATGTTTCTATACCTGAACTCTATGTTTGAAGAAAGAGTCAATCTTCAGCATTATTCTGCATTAGATTTTTTTTTAAAAGAAGATCAGCTCTACATTGAAATCCCACAGGATGTATCAGTGGGTCAAATTCACATCATTCAAGTCAACAGCATTACTTTTTCAGAAGTCATTTCAAGGCATGGCGTGAAAAATGCTTGACTGTGTGGCAGGAATTGCAAGATCACATATGTCTTTTAGCACAAAACTTTCAGTGATCATAGCACTTCAGTTCACACATACCTCAAAGTAAACGAGCAGTCAATGATGCTTAAAAGGACTCCTCACACGCTCAAAAGTTATATATGCACTTGAGCACTTCATCAAATGGGTCAAAAAAGCAAAATTAACTTCAATTTATTTCTTCCACTTTAAATTCTTCATTTACCAATTTATCATCAACATATGTAAATAAGACATTTATTTGATAGAACAGTCATACATTTTCTCCTACAAGACAGATGAAAGAGTAAGAAAAACAATCCTAGCATTATTTCCATTTTGGAACCACCTAGGGACATTAAGATACGATGTTGAAAGGATCTATACATGTAAACAGACTGTGAGGAGAAAAACAACATAAAGCATTTTGAGAACATAAATCATCAAATGAAGTTTGAGTAAGACATTAACATTTAAGCGATACTATTCTGTTTCTGACTAATATGGCATATTTTGCAAACACTTAATGTACTACACCTTTGCCCTGTGGGGGGTCCCCACCAGAAGCAAATCTTCTCCACCCTTATTTGGTTCCCGATGGACCATTTGGGCACAGTCACTGATGCTAACTGGGATTGGGCTTGACTTTAGCTCAACTGCTGCAATTAGCAATCTGCCTCTTTGCAGTAACACTGGTGAGCACAAGGACCAGCCAGAGAGATTCCATAAAGCTAAAGTATCGTTTCTCTAGAATACACACATTTGAGAAAAAAGTAAATCTTGAAAAACACAACAGATACTAGTTTGTATCTAGTCCTATCCCTCCTTGTCCCAAGTCAGTATTCTTTGGGTTTGGAAAGTTCCACTTTCTGTAGATTCCTTTCAACAATGCAGCATCCCCCAATAAAAAGGGGGCGGGGGGGGAAGTTTTGCTTTTTTCCCAAAGCAAAACCAATTATTCCCTGTTTTTTTATGACTAACAAGCTAGTAAAACGTTTTTTAGGATATGTGAAGTATTATCTAGATGTTCTAGGTAGTTTCCTGTTTGTCTTTCCCACAATCCTCAAATAGTTTGCATGAAAAAAATTCTGAAGTCCACAACAGTCAAACATTAACTTAATAGCACGTTGTGCTGCATATATTGTACTAAAATTTGCTTATAATTATGAAGGCATTTATCACAGGAAAAAAAAATATTTATTTGATACCTTTTCCCTTCTGTTCACTAAAATAAGACTTGCACATAGTCTCAGATTTTTAAAACATCAGAAATAATTACAAAATTATTTTTATAGATTGCTTGTTAGTCGCAGAAAGCAGTAAAATTATATTTATGAACAATAATGATAAAATATATTTGTATTTCTCTAAGAAAAGGGAAAATACTTGTATGCCTTCACTACACTATTTCTCTCAGAATTATCATTCTGATACATGTGAAACTGATAGTTATAAACTTGGTTGATAACTTCTTCACTTGTAAATTGTTGAATTTCTCTGGGAAGGCAATGTCTTTGAGCTCCAAATTGAAGTTACAGAAGAGGGTTTCTCTAAATGGGGAAGAAACAAGCAAGCAAATATAAAATTGGGAATGTTACATTTAAGAGAAAACTATCAAAATATTTGAGAGTGAGAAGAAAGAATTGTGTCTACTTTTCTGTTCCTTTCACTTCATGCCCAACAGCACTTTGATTTTGGGGTGCTCTTCTGTAATGCCCAAAGACAATTCAGAATTCAGATGTGCGTGCCATTCTGGCACGAGGGCATATACAGTAACTGCAACCGGTGTTTTGTTTATATGGTTAAATAAAAAAAATCAAAGTATCAATATACTAAATATCAAAACATATTCTACACAAAGTACAATGCTCTCAGTTAATACTATGATAATAGACTATACAAAATAATATTATTTCATCCCAATGTCTCCACGTACTTATGATTACAAAGTAATTTGTCTATCACTGTTTTTTGCATAGCATTTTTCTTGAAAAACTGCTTTCTATTGTTTCACATTCGGAAATTACATTAAATTATAAATGCAAGATATATCTTTATGCATAGTTTGTCATTCCTTAAATTTGCTTCATCTAAACTCTCAAATCTACTAAAAATATTGCTAATCCTAACCAACATGAAAATAACGTAACACATAAATAAATTACCAGTCAAAATTGCAAATAATCTCATTAAACAAAGGCTACAAGTTCTACTAATGCAAGACTGCTCATCTCACACACAACATATGGTGCTCATGAGGATTTTTGTTTTTAACAAATGTTAGAGTTAGGTTAAGCAAGGCATATAAAGCTAAAGTCACCAAGAACAGATTCAAGGATGGATGAACAGCCTGAATCAAATCTGAAACTAGGACCTTCACAATGCCTTTTTTTTTAATTTATTATTTTTTAATATAAATAGGCAAAGATCCCTTTAGACACAGTTCCAGAAACAATTTCTGTAATGCAGTTCTGCACAGCAGAGTAAACTCTCCTAGAACCTGCAGAAAATGTATGTTCATGAAAATGTTAGTAACAAAAACCTATCAATTTCCTACAGTATTTTTGCAGTATATTATGGTTAGATGTAAGAATATGACTCTAAAAAAAAAGGCATTATGGGAATCCATGTTTGTTGTTGCAGTAACTGGAGAGAAACTGAGCAGACCTGATATTGCAAATAGGCAATAACCTAAAAACTAATTGGATTTTTTTTTCCCCGGCTGTATGCCACTACCATTAATCCTGATAAGTGGAGAGGCAGCTCTACTACAGTGTCAATATTACATTTCCTACATTAGGAAAACATATAAATTTTGAAAGCCTGTAAATTAATCTAGTATAAGATACAAAAGTCAGTATATATATTTGTTTAAAAACAACCATGTAGCATACAAATATGTGGGTACATTTGAATTCACTTAATCTTGTTCATTTAAAGACAACATGTTTTCTAACATAAATTCTTCCACCCAAAACATCTTAAACAGTAACTTCTTCATGACTGGGATTAAATATCATGTTAACCTCTGCAAAACACTCTGAAAGTCTGTAACCCTGTAGAAACAATAATTATAAATGGTGTGCTAGTGAGGTCCTTTGGTCTACCACCTCAGTGGAGGTGGGGGACGGAGAACCAGTGAAGCAGCTGAGAATCACAAAATCATAGAATAATCCAGGCTGGAAGGGACCTCTAAAGCCCATCTAGTCCAACCCCCCTGCCATGAGCAGGGACATCTGCAACTAGATTAGATTGCTCAGAGCCACATCCAACCTGGCCTTGAATGTATCCAGGGATGGGGCTTCCACCACTTCTCTGGGCAACCTGTGCCAGTGCAGTTGAGTGTTTATGGGTAAGAATCAGGGGGAAGGCCAATGAGGCAGACATCACAGTGGGAGTCTATTATAGACCACCCAACCAGGATGAACAGGCAGACAAAATATTCTATAAGCACCTGGAGGAAGTCTCACCATCACTAGCCCGTGTTCTGGTGGGGGACTTCAACTGCTGGAAATACAATACAGCAGAGAGGAACCAGTCTAGGAGGTTACTGATGTGTGTGGAAGAGAACTTCCTGACACAGCTGGTGCGTGAGCCAAGGAGGGAAGGTGCCCTGCTGGACCTGTTGTTTGTGAACAGAGAAGGACTTGTGGATGATGTGATGGTTGGAGGCTGTCTTGGGCATAGTGATCACGAAATGATAGTTTTCAATTTTTGGAGAAGTGAGGAGGGCAGTGAGCAGAACTGCTGGAGAGCAGACTTTGGCCTGTGTAGGAAACTGATTGACAGAGTCCCTTGGGAGGCGGTCCTGAAGGACAAATGAGTCCAGGAAAGAAGTAACTCTTAAAGGCGCAGGAGCAGGCCGTCTCCATGTGCCGAAAGACAAGCCGGCAGGGAAGACCAGCAGCATGGCTGAACAGAGAGCTTCGGCTGGAACTTAGATAAAAAAGAAGAGTTTATAACCTTGGAAGAAGGGGGCAGGGCACTCAGGAGGACTAAAAGGATGTCGCAAGGTTATGCAGGGAAAAAATGAGAAGGGACAAAGCCCAACTAGAACTTAATCTGCCTATTGCTGTAAAAGACAATAAAAAATGTTTCTATAAATACATTAGCAATAAAAGGGAGGGCTATGATATGGAGGACTATAATAAAAGGAGACATATGATATAGAATCTTCATCTTTTATTGGATGCAGGGGGAAACATAGTGACAAAGGATGCAGAAAAGGCTGAGGTTCTTAATGCTTCTTTGCCTCAGTCTTTAACATTAAGACCAGCTGTTCTCCAGGTAATCAGCTCCCTGAGCTGGAAGACAGGGACAGGGAGTGGAATGAAGCCCCCATAATCCAAGGAGAAATGATTAGCGACCTGCTACACCACTTAGACACACACAAGTCCATGGGGCCAGATGGGATCTGCTCAAGGCTGCTGAGGGAGCTGGCAGAAGCGCTCACCAAGCCACTGTCCACCATGCCCTGCACTTGGGTCACGACAACCCCAGGCAACGCAACAGGCTTGGGGAGAAGCGGCTGGGAAGCTGCCCAGCAGAAAAGGACTTGGGCGAGCTGGTCAACAGCCAGCTAGATATGAGCTGTCAGTGTGCCCAGGTGGTCAAGACGACCAAGAGCATCCTGGCTTGTATCAGAAATAGTGTGGCCAGCAGGAGCAAGGTAGTGATAATCTCCCTGTACTCGGCACCGGTGAGGCCGCACCTTGAATACTGTGTTCAGTTTGGGACCCTCACTACAAGAAAGACACTGAGTTGCTGGAGCGTGTCCAAAGAAGGGCAACAAAGCTGGTGAAGGGTCTAGCTGAGGAACTGCTGACAGAACTTAAGGAGGCTGAGCGGAGACCTTATCGCTCTCTACGACTACCTGAAAGGAGGTTGTAGCAAGGTGTGGATTGGTCTCTTCACTCTAGTAACAAGCAACAGTATGATAGGAAATGGCCTCAAGTTGCACCAGGGGAGGTTTAGATTGGATATTAGGAAAAATTTCTTCACCAAAAGGGTTGTCAGGCACTGGAACAGGCTGCCCAGGGAAGTGGTTGAGTCACCATCCCTGGAGGTATTTAAAAGACATTTAGATGTGGTGCTTAGGGACATGGTTTAGTGGTGGACTTGGCAGTGTTAGGTTTACAGTTGGACTTGATAATCTTAAAGGTCCTTTCCAACCTAACCAATTTGCTGATTCTATGAAATTTCATATATGCACTGCTTTAGACTAACTTTAGCTGACATGGGGATGGAAGGGAAATAGTATCAAAGCACAGAGCTCAATCTTTGTATTTGTTTTGAACACCTAATTGGGAATGTACACATCTTAGATTATATTAGCATTAGGACCACTGTATTTCCACAAGGTTCATTACTCTAATTATACAATTAAAATAAACTCAGCTACATGTGTTAACATTTCAGTTCTCAGTATAAATTACAACCAATGATAAAACTAGAAATAAGCAGGGAATTTTTTTATTGACATCTAAATTGCCTCAGTTAGTCTGGATAGTTCTTTGAAATTGTGAACTCCCCACATGCCATCCAGCTGTATGGAAATGATGATAATTTGTCTTAATAAAAACTGACAGTGTAAATACTATGAGAGTAATAAAAATATTACATTGAGCATCTAGAATATGATTTGGCCATCACTGCCCATTGTACGTACACACTGAAGTTATTTACCTATTACCTGCAAGCTAACTGTAATATAATCAAATCAGACAGAACAGAAAATAACCAATTTAGATGTTTATGTAAAGTCACTAACATGAAAAGGCAAAAACTAGATTAAGTGGCAAAAATAAGGATTGATTGAAAAGCAGATGTGTAGCTGTTTCATGCAATGAAAGATTTCTGAGAAGTTCTATGGGAACATAAACACAGTATAAATTTCCTGAGACTGGAAGGTCAGAGTAGGCAAATCAGCTTGTTTGTTCAAGTTAAATTATCGTGGCCGATCAATGCTAAATTGGACACAAACTCCTTTGCACAACATTGACGTCACAGCGCTACTATGGAGGAATTAAAATAACTTTATCAGCTTTCACGCCTGAAGTCTGGAACCAATTTCCAACCTTTGGTAAATACTCTTCAGCTTTTTAGCTTGAATAATACTTCAAATTAAGTTCATAGAACTTTTTAAAGGATGAGAACAGGCAAAGAAAGCCTTGAATTCAGCTAAGAGAGTGAGGGAACGGTACATTCACACCACAGGGAATCTTTTCCCAATGCCTATGTTTTTGAAAACCATGGCTACCTTTGAGACTTAAAAGGCTGGAAATACAGGAGAGGAATAAATGGAGATGCAGATAACACATACCTACTAGAAGATCAAAACAGATGATTGTTAGAGGCACCTTGAAGGCAGTGTTAAGGATTTCAGTATAGACAATGGCCATTAGATGTTACTTTAGTTTTCTTTGTATCTTGAGTAAAAGAATACAACTTCTACAGTGAATGAAGTGATTTATGAACTCTAGAAAATGAAGGTCATTTCCACTAAAAGCAAAAAACCAAAACCAAAACCAAACCAACCAAAAAGCCCAAAAACAAGTTTAAAAAACAAGCACACCCCCCCCCCATATCTTGGAAAGTAACAATGGAAAGAGAAACCCCAAAGAGGGAGGGGAAAAAAAAAAGGGGGGGGGGGGACGGGGGGGGACACACCACAACCAAAAAAAACCAAAAAAGACCCCCCAAAAAAACCTAAACCAAAAAAAAATCAAACAAACAAACTACAGAACAGAAAAATGTATAAACAATTTTCTAGTACAGGGATTTTGTATACATCAATACCTACCTACTTTTCAGGTTTTTAATTTTTTTTTTAATATAAAACGTTAGATTTATCATTTAAACTGACAAAAAGCAATAAAATTCAGTCTCTTCTTTTTCCCATTCTTCTGAGACTTCCTTAATATTTTTAAGACACTTAGAAGACATCACATAAAAAAACAGAGATTAAATATTTGTGGCTGCCAGGTTTTAGCTGTACAGTTTATCATGGATTTTGTGGCATGCTTCAACAGGAAGAACAGCTGGCAGAGCCCTACATACTCACTGCTCTGCATCAAAGCAACATGTCTGATACTTATTGATGGATGTTCTTGATGGGGTTTTCAGATGAATATCCAAATCCTTTTCTGTTCTTTTTTACTAAATAGACTTCACAGTAGTCTTGGGACTATGGGACTATAAATTCCATATTGTTATTCACAGAGATTTCTGATGTTATCTCATATATTCCTTGTGTCAGTTGAACATCCTTCCAAATATAGTCACGGCAAGATTTCAGAAGAGCAGCTAGGGTATAGAGCTTGAGAGAATTTCAGACTCTTAAAAGCAGAAGAGGCCATATAACGTATAAATTATGCTATAATTACTAGTAAACTTCCAGAGAAGAACTCGATACAACCCCATTTATGCAACAACATAACATCCCCCATCAGCCAGGATTGTTCAAAAGCTATTCTTAAGCGACTGAGTACTTGTTCTCCTCCCTAAGCACCTAATACGATGGTGCTAAAGGCAATTTTGCACAGTTGGGATGTGACATCATGTCTGTACAGATCAATAGTATTCCTTCCAGAGAATTACGGAAAGATTTTTTTTTTTATTCATTAAAAAAAAGTCTCAGTTTTACTAGGAACAGAAATAATCAGTAGCATGTATATAGAGGAGACAGAGATCTTTACAGATTTTGTTCAAGATCAAAAGCCAGTACTGAACACAGATTCTTACTCCAAATACAAACCTTCAAAAGACCATGAACAAGTCAAATATTTCTTCAATATAAATAAAGGACATAATTATTGCATATGGGTCAGGGCAATCCCAAGCACAAATACAGGCTGGGTGGAGAATGGATTGAGAGCAGCCCTGACGAGGGGGACTTGGGGCTGTTGGTTGATGAGAAGCTGGACACGAGCTGGCAATGTGCGCTGGCAGCCCAGCAGGCTGACCGTATCCTGGGCTGCATCCCCAGCAGCGTGGGCAGCAGGTCAAGGGAGGGGATTCTGCCCCTCTGCTCCGCTCTGGTGAGACCCCCCTGCAGTGCTGTGTTCAGTTCTGGGGCATGCAACACAGGACAGGGACCTGTTGCAGCAAGTCCAGCGGAGGGCCACAAAGATGATCAGAGGGCTGGACCATCTCTTCTTTGAAGACAGGCTGAGAGAGTTGGGCTTGTTCAGCCTGGAGAAGAGAAGGCTCTGGGGAGACCTTACAACAGCCTTCCAGTACTTAAAGGGGGCCTACAAGAAAGCTGGAGAGGGATTTTTTACAAGGGAATGTAGTGATAGGACATGGGGTAATGGCTTTAAACTGAAGGAGGGTAGATTTAGATGAGATATAAGGAAGCAATTCTTCACTGTGAGGGTGGTGAGGCACTGGCACAGGCTGCCCAGAGAAGCTGTAGCTGCCCCCTCCCTGGAAGTGTTCAAGGCCAGGTTGGATGGGACTTTGAGCAACCAGGTCTAGTGGAAGGTGTCACTGCTCATGGCAGGGGGGTTGGAACTAGATGATCTTTAAGGTCCCTTCCAACCCAAACCATTCTGTGATTCTATAATTCTGTGATAATTTTTAGAGTTTGGCGGTGTTTGCTTTGGGAGAATGAGGATTTTTTGTGGGAGAAGGCCGCTGATTATTTTATAGGGGGAAAAAAGGAGAATTGTTTTAGTATGTTTTTAGACTTTTTCACTGTTTTTTTTAAATTATTGATTTAATAAACATTGTCTATTAAGCAACGTTTTCAAAAGCAAAAGAAAGGAACCAGAAGAAAAATAATTGAAAACACAGCATAATTGGAACTGAACACCAAGCAAATATAAACCAACAGTGCACCAATGGACTAAGCTATATGATACATCAGATCTGTTCTTTTTGGACATCCCTCTAAGTCTTTACCAAGTCCTGTGTTTTGTTTTGTGTATTTAGGTTTCTATCAAGTAGATCCCTTGCTCAAGTTAGTTCACTGTAGCACGGAGCAGTGTGCTTTGCAGCTAGAGAGGGAACAAGGAGCAGCCATGTGCTAGAGTGAGAAACAAGTCAGCAGAAGAGAATCCCTGCCAAGCAACTGCTCTCCCTCTGAATCTAGAAAAAGTAGAACCAAATATGTCTTATCTGTTCAAAAGAGCTGGAGGACTAGGAGTAAAAAGCAAGAAAACAAAAAACAAACAAAAACCCCAACAAAACCCCCACAAGAAACCAGAAAAACCCCATGAAGTGCTCAAATTCTGAAGACAGGTGCATTCCTTTCCCTGTCCACACTGGAGGCTGCAGGAAGCCAGAGACAATGTCTTTGGTCTCACTGAGAGCGTGTAGAGGTGTGGGGACAAGCTGACAGTAAAGCGGCAGTACAACAGGACTGCTTATCATCAACACCGAGCAACAAACGCTACTTTTCTTCCACTACAATGCAGAGAACATGGGAGAAATGTTTTAGAAATATCCGAGGTCCTCTCCAACTCTGACTGCTCCTCCACGCTTCAAGACACGGACCCAAGTATTTCCCCCCTCCAGATGATTATTCTGGAGGGGGTTCGAGAAAAACTCTGACAGCAAGTGCATGTACCATCCATATTTCAATGAGGGGGGATTCTAGTATTATGAAGAAAAAGCAGATAAACTTTAATACTCAAATTACTTCCCCCGTAACAGAATTTGATTTTCAAGTATGTCTTAATTCTAAACATTTATTGTAAATATTTACATTTGCTTTCCTGTAATAAAACTATCATATAATCCCAAACTTAGGACAAAGAAAAAAAAAAAGGAAAAAAAAAAAGTTGAAAGTCCTTCTTAGTTCCTGACATAGCAAGCATCCTTTAAAAAAAGTGAGCTATTTTATTTCTGTGTTTATGGCTTTTTCATTTTACATGCTCTCATTATGTATAAACAGTTTAAGCTTCACCTCAGACTTGACAACCACATTAACATCCTGGAAGTGAATTTTACTTAAGTTAAAATTCTTGTTCAAAATGTCAAAATATACACTTCTAATATCCATTTTATTAAACAAGTACTTAGCAGGCAGCCAACATTTTTAAACCGGTCTTTTTCTTGGCATTCACGCTGTCTAAATCCCAGATAATTGTGTGAACATTTCAACCATTTCCAACTTTATGGGATTTACTTCTGAGCTTATGTTTGAAGTACCATTCACCCATGCCCTTTCCATCCCCACACTGAATTTACTAAATTTCAGATTATGAAGAGAAGAATTCACGACTTTACAGAAGTTTGTTCTTAATACTTGTAGTCTTCAGAAAAAGGAGCCTTAAATTTTAAAAAAATTACATTTTCTCATAATACCTGTCAGTATGTCTATGAAAGCATTGCCTTTAAAGTAATAACTGCAAATAAAGCTCTTATACTGTGTTCAAAATCCTGTGAAGGTATTTGGTACAGAAGGAAAAGTACATTTATCATTTCTGACAAGAGGATATTAATATTTGAGAGAAAGAGAGAGAGACAGAGAGAGAGAGATGTATAGCCAGTTAGTTTTGCTCTTAATTACTAAACTGAAATTGCTGTTGGGTCAACAGACATGTGAGAACATAACATCCCTTCATGTAGAATCAAAGATTACTTTTTAAAATATGTACTTGTTGCCCTTTTACTCAAAGAGGGAAAATACAATGTATACTTAGAATATGCATCATCAAAATAAAATTTGCATATACTCCTGAAGAACAATCATTTTTCAACATACTTAAGAACTTCAAATCCACCACTAATTACTAGAAAAGTTAAGCTTTTTTTCTGAGATGATTTTAATGACCCTAAATGCTAAAAGTCTACTTTAGCAAAGCAATCTTAGAGAGGATACATTCTGTTTACTAATATAATCCTGCACATTATTTTGGTTTGGTTTTTGCATTAAAAAAATATAAACACCCTCATTTTTATTGTAAACAATCCAACTTCAGGAGTTCTAGCCTGTCATATAATAACAGATTGACCTTCCCCCAAACCAGAATGTTTCCACTGGTTTTGCGATTTAATTTTAACCCCAACAGATGGGACAACACTAAATAGCGAAAGTGTGATGACTGCTTGCTCTTCTACTCTTACCAAGCACAGGAGTAGGATGCCTCTGATTTAGACTCCTGCTGATATTTGGGAACTTGTGGCTCTAAACAAGGCAAGAAAATGTTTCGTAAATATCTACCTGAATTAGAATGAATCATAGAATGGTTCCGGTTGGAAGGGACCTTAAAGATCATCTAGTTCTAACCCCCATGCCACGGGCCAGGGACACCCTCCACTAGATCGGGTTGCCCATAGCCTTATCCAACCTGGCCTTGAACACTTACAGGGATAAGGCATCCACAACTTCTTAAAGCAGCAGATTATATTTTTTAAAAGTCCAAAAGGAAACATACTTATACTTCAATTTCCCATGAGATTACAACAGAACCTCTATTAAAACCCCACAGTTCTAACTCCTTTTAAGCAAAGCCTTTCTATTATAGAGTCCATTCCAAGCACAGAGTCAGTAAACTTGCATTTCTTCCTTTCTTAATCAACAAAACTGCCTTTTGAAAAACATACATTACTCTACGAAGGCAAAAGCAGACAATACGAAAATTAACACAACTAAGATACAACACAGCAAGTTACGATTCAATTAAAATCCTACACGATACATTACCTTCCACCTCGGGCACTGAAAGGCACTACATGGATTCCCAAAGGCCCGCCGTCGTTGGAGACTTCTACGAGCTTTACCATATCACTGTGAGACAATGATGAATGAGGGAATATGATCATGTACCGTGAAGGAACCAAAAAGCCCCACACAAACTTACACAGAAAAACAAAACCATTCCAGAAATCAAGTCATGGTGATGAAAGCACTGTTGAATGCTACGTACCTGAAGATTAATCTGATAGCGTGAAAGGAAATCAATCATCAAAAATAGTTCAATTAATAAAACAAACAAAAACCAAAGAAATTTTTTTGTAAACTTAGTTTGCTACATTAAAACAGGTATCATCTTTGTATGCATATTGTTTTATTTCTTCCTTATTCTAAAGTTTAAAGATAACTGTTTGGACCATTGAGCAGAAATATCTTACAATACCACATAAAATTTTTCCTCAAAAACCTAAAATCTGATCATAGCACTGGCATGCTTTATTTGTACATCTTAGAGAGAGCCTAATCTAAGCCTTAAGAGTAGCTTTTACATAACTACCCCTTAATCAAATGAGATCTATTAAATTTTTAGTTGGATAAATTCTTCTAGTGTAAAAACACATTTATTTGTTTTATCATAATTCGTTTCTTTTATTGGAAGCTTGCTGTATCTATATCTCTTTACTAGGCAAAGCTTCCAAATAAGATTTAACTACAACATTCAGAACCAGCCAGATGTCCTCCTGAAGCAACTACACATCTAGTTTTCAATTAAACTTTTTGCTGTAGAGAGGGGAAAAGTGAAAGAGAAAAGTACAGGTTCAGAAAGAGACATGCAAAATTTCCACAAATAGATTTGGACCAAATCTACTCCTGTTTGAAACATACCCACATCTGGAAAGGTGGACTATACCATAAACCATAGTTATAAATAAACCATAGTTATAAATACCCAAACGAGACAATAATATATAAAGGCCAAACGTCTCAGTAAATCTGGAAGTGACAGATCTGAATGAAAGCCACAATCTAAATTTGTGGCTTATGCCTCTCCCTAGTATTACATACTTTTTCCATATTTCCTGGCACTACATATATATATACACACACAGAGATCTTTGAGAAGCTTGTTTCTCGTAAGCATACAAATCAAATTTAATCTAGAAATAGAGCAAAGAGAAGACCAATGCCCTATGATAGCAGTAAAAGCTTTTCTACTTCCTTCAATAAGCTCTTGATCATATGGTGACCCATCACAAGAACTTGCAGTGCTTAATCTGGAGTCTGAGAATAACCAGACCACATATCGTTAGGAAGTCAACAAAAATCCAGTATTACAGTTTGGTTTATATTTCTTCCACATTAATTCTTTAAACTATATTTTTAAGGTAGCCTTTACATTTGTTGTATGCCTCAATTCGTGTGGGTTTTTGTAACTAATTTTTCAAACAACCCAAAAGGAAGGTCTCTGCGTGTTGCCATGGCTTAGCTCAAGAAAGTATTGTAACAGTAAGAGAGCTGAGAGACATCAGCCAAAAATGCATTCTTCAGACCTGGACCAATGTTTTAGGACTGACAGCATTACAGCATTTGGTAATGTTCCTGTCCCAGTTTCTGACTGGCTAACATCATTCCATTCTCAGTGCGCTTTAAGGCTAAGTTTTCATTAACTAGTGTGCAAAGAAGCTCATGGGAACCAAGCAACACATTTCACCCCCAAAAGGTACCACAGAATACATCTTTTACTATTCGTATGCCTATAGACCCCTATGATCAACTTTTTTCTGACTTTCCTATTAGCTTGAGGGCTGAGGAAGAGAATAAGTAAAAATTAGTGTGATTCACCTGGAACTATCAGAAGTGGAAACACAATTTAAATTAAAAAAAAAAAAAAAAAAAGAAAAAAACCCAGACAGTTTTCATAACCAGACTACACTGTTTAACTTGTTCTACTGCTTGAGTCAGTAACCTTCCTTTTTTTCCAAAATATACACTTAAGGTTTAGCCATTGATTCTTTTTATACTTTTTCTTCAAAAAAAAAAGACATCCCAAATTAAAATGTTAAGCTCTGTAAAACAGAAAACAAAAGGAAATGATCCCTTCCTAAGAGAGATTGTTTCAATTTTGCTTCCCAGTTTTCTTACAAGTTTGGGCCAACTACTTCAAACAAACATACAAAGTATGATACCAAAACAGAAAAGAATGAAGTAGCATATGATGAAAAGTCAGCAAGTTACTTAAAAGCAACATCAAGAAGCATTAAATTTGACAGAAGTTCTGTAAACTCTATTTAGCAAGCAGCATTTTGAATTTACAATGTAACAGATTTTGTAAAAGGAACAACTCAGCATGTATTGCCTAATAGATGCCACCATGAGCTTCCTCTAACATGTTAGGCCTCTGTACCTAATTCATAATTTAAATCAGAAATAATAGGAGCAGAAGATTCATTTTTATTTAAAAGTTGAGTTTAATCACTTTAAAAAGACTTAATTTAAGGATAGAAGAGATATTTTCTCATAAATTCCATAGTGAGGTATAGATCAGCTTTTTGCAATAAAATGCAAAAGGTCAAGCTTGCTATATCTTGTGATGAAATAAAAGACCCTTTGCTGATTTTTTTTTTTTTTTTTTTTAATTAGGAGGTCCTAATTCCTGGTCCTAAACAACAGCAATTTTGATCCATTCACAAAGTATGAGGTTTTTGACCACATAACTTAGTGAACTGGTGACAGGAATTAAGATTTTTCTCCTTTGAAACTCTTGCCTATTGATTTATTTGGGCTAGCACTGACCCTATTCCTTCTGTCAAGTTTTCAAAGTTCCAATCAAATAAGCATCTTCTTGGAGGCAGAAAATCAACTGTAGGATCAGCACTTAAAAATGTCAAGTTTCCAATGCTTCTCTTTAACATGGGCTTCTTAAAGTGCTTAAAATCTGCTTTAAGGAGGCCCATGAAGCAAATAGTTTAAAAGCAAAACAACACATGACCTAAAAAAGACTGCCACACTTTCTTAAGAGCAGTACCACTCATATTATTCTGAGATTTTTGCTAGTCTATGTTCAGTCTCAAGGCTCATTGTTAAAATAATGTGTTCCACCAGTAACTTACTCCAGGGAGAAATTGGTAGCGTTCTCCAAACCAGTGTCTGCATGTCCAACAGGCTCCACTCTGCTGTTGTCCTCCTCTGTTCGATCTTCATCCTAGATATTAAAAAAACCAAACCAAAACAAAAACACAAAACAAACAAACAAACAAAAAAGAAAAACAAACAAAAGCAAAAAACATTTAAGCCTAGGTTTAATAGGTTAACTCATTTTAATAATGCCATTTTACCATTTTCAGATTACTGGGTTTACCACACATGCAGTGAACATGTGTGCTTCCACAATTACAAAAATCTTTTCTGTTGCTGTCTGAAAGTATTGTAAATTGGTTTTTTGTCACTTTATGCATTTTTACAGTGATATTTATAGTTTAGTCAGTTTTATATCTTAATTTTACAACTGCTGTTGAAGCAACACTTCAGAAGTGATCACTACCAGGATTTTTTTTAAAAGGTACCAAGCAAAAGCACAAAACCAGCTGATAGTCAGCAGCGTTTGGGCAAACTCCTTCCGAGTTGTCTCTGGGCAGGTTATTGGGGAATCGACTGAACACACAAGATGGTTCAGTTGGGTTCATTTGCAAAGAGTTAAAAACAGTATAAGAAAATGCAGCTTGTATAATTCCATAAAGTACCAAGACTGCTTTAAACATTTTATCACAGGCCTTTATTAATAGCATGCCAGAAAAGGCTGACATCAAAGAGTTACGTGAGGCTCTAATGCTAACCAATTGATTTTATTTTTAATTTGACTTTCCAAAAAGTACATACATTATTCACCAAATATAATTTTAATGTCAAAGTTGTGAATACCATACTTTCAAATTTAGATCAAGGTAATTCAAGGACTACCAGTAAGAACATCTTAACCCATTCTTATACCTATGTTACTCATTAGTAGCTTATACTTTTAATTACCCATGTGACCAAACAGAAAATACTTTATAGTACTGTGTGAACAGTAGGCGTCAAATGCAGACTTGGATTCTAGAGCTAGAGCCACCAAGTCAGTAAAATACTAAGTGATAGGTTATGAGTTCAGCAGAGTCAGACAATATATTAAATTATTGAAGAGATATTAAAGGCAGGTAGAGGCAGCCAGTAATGTCCAATTGACATTTCCACTAAGAACCTGCAAAAGCGGGAGGCTGGATGCCCCAAGTTTCCATGGGCTGTAGATATGCCTTGTGCACCCTGGATAGCAACGCTCTGCGTGAAGTCGAGCTACTTGAAGATTGATGATCCTGTGTTTTAAGAGGCTTTAATATGCACTTCTTCGTCATCTGTCTCTGTTAAGTACTAGGTAAGTAATACATTTGAAAGGTTAACCAGCATCTTGAACCTGCCTAGAACTGCATTCTGAATGTAAACAAGAACTCGAAATAAAATATTCTCCATACAGTAAAAGTTGCTTATAAACCCAATATAATCCATATTATTCATAAATATAACATAAGCCAGTGTTTACATTTCTAGATTTACTGATTTTAGCTGAAGTTCTACATGTGCCACTGAGTAAAGGGTAAAAATAAGTAAATATTCACATCTCCCTGACAATTCTAAAGTTACATGCAAAAAAGTATATATAGGAAAATCAGAACCTTTGGAGTTGTTTCACATTAAAAAGAAGCATTCCACCTTGTTTCATACAGCATCTTGCAGATCATTGTTGGGTCTCTTGTTTTGAAGTTAGGGACACTGGTCATTGTAGAAAACTACCTAAGTATTTATATTGCACCGGAGCTATTATCTGCAAGTCTAAAATCAGAGTTCCCGATAAAACACAATTTTGAATCTCAGCTATGCTCAAAGGTTATCACAAATGAATGGTACTTTGTTAGTACAATGTTTTGGCAATTTTCCATGTGTAGTCTTTTCAAGCAAACATGCGATAAGTATATACATGTAAGAAGAGACTGAAATAACAACCTCCCTATCAGTAGATACGCTTCCACTAACAAAAAAAAAAAAAAAAAAAAGTCTAGCTTTATGCTGTGTCTTTTTAGCAGGTATCTATGTATGTACAATGTAAGGATCATTCACCTAGTACCAGTTGGGTCCTATACTTTACCATGCTTCAGCCCCGTAAGTGTTTCCCTTGACTTGTTTAAAATAATTCTCTTTGTAAACAAAACTCCCCTTGCCCCACTCAGTCTTGGCAGCAGTCCTTCAGACTTGCTCTCAACAGATTGACTTTTCAGTGTCCTCCTGAGATACAGCCCGCCACACACAACTCGAGCTAGATCCTTGTGGAAATCCTTCTTTCCACCACTTTCCAGCCCTGATAGTACCTTTGCTCTCGTTCCCAGAGCTTCCTAATGTCAGCTCCCACTTGAGCCTCTCCATCTGTTGCACGTCCCGTTTCCTTTCCCTCTCCCCCTCACGGTGGTCCAGATGTTTATTCTGCCAAGGGAAGGAGCATCCCCCTGCCTGACCCTGAGCGCAGCCAAGCCAAAGGCAACAGCCAATTCACCTGCCTCCTGCCTGTACCGTATTGTTTAATATTAGGATATAACACATCAGCAACTGCAACCCAAAAGCTATGTAAAACAGATGCTATCTGGCACTATCACATCTACTTTTTGTGCCTTTTGTATTGAGAACTATAAACACAGCAAGGTTTGGAACTAGACTCACTGTCAGTTATCCAAGCAATTAAGAAACAGCAGCTCCCACACGCCTCTGGCTTTTCCCGGACAGCAGACAGATCCGTACCAAAAACATGCATGTGCTTGTAAATAGGTGCTTAGAGGAGGACTCACAACCCTGACAGAAGCACTACTGCCGTAATCAACTGATGTATGATGTATCCTTTTAAAAATCTTTAATATTACAGTAATCAGGCTCTCTTTTCTTCTCAAAATAACACAGATTTTGATTTACATTGAAGTGAACGGAGAGAAAAATTGGACACCTGCAGAGGGATTTGACTTAGAATTCTGATTTACGAAGAACAGTAACTAGCTGTGAAAATCTGTGCATCAAGCAATTATTTCTTTATTTGGAAAGTAGTTTCCTTCTGAAAGGCAAATTCCACCTGGATGTGGAATTTTACCATGAGGTAAAACAAAGAAAAGGACATTCAGAAGACCAAGAAAGTTTCCAAGAAGCCAGGCAGATATTATTTCAGATATTTCTCAGAAATAACCAATTTAGGCAAACTCCCAAACTCGTAAGGTTTCTTTTCTCTCTATAAAAACACCAATTCCTGCTATATCAAAAAATACGGCTTTTAATGTACAGACCCTACAGACAGAATTATACTTTTTTTTTTTTTTTCCAAAATTGAAATGAAGCAATTAAAAGATCATTTCATTTTTAGAGCATGGAGGAAAATTCAAAGCACCTATTCCAGTGTACATACCCTGATGTGTTCGGTGTAAAATTCCCCCAATTCACTTCTGCTGAGATGACTCAGCCAGGGCGTCTCACCTGGGCCTCGCTGCGCCTCCAGACGTGGACATAACTGTCCATAAAGCACATATGCCATTTGTCATGTATTTAGGCTACTTATATGGAAATAAAACAATACAATGGCATCAAAAAGAAAGTAAAGTTCTTAAAATTTGTCTTTGTTAGTTAATACTCTTAGTAAGACTATTAGAGATTTCACATAATTATTCTTACTTTTAAATGGATCCATACAAAATTCCTGTGTCTTAGAAGAGTCAAGTTAGCACACAGGTACACAGTAGCAGATTCTTGCAAAAACCCTGCAACTTTTTATTTTCATTATTGTTCTAAGTTTTGTAATAAAATTAATGACTCAAAACCTCTCAACTGCTCAAACTGCTAGCAGTTCTGCATATAGAAAGGTCCATTTCACAGTTCACCTGTACAGCATTAATAAAATACAGTTCCAAATTTGTTTGGTATTTTTGAAGAAAATTTCCCTATCACCTCTTACAATTACAAAATCCTCAGAGTTGAGAAACGTTAGCATTACGCTTGCCAACAGAACCTTATTCAATATATATGAACCTGAACAGACACTTTAATTAAATTTTCTCATATTATTTCTGAGTGAAGACTGCCTTATTTCATTTCCAAAGCTCAAAACCAGCCATGCCTTTCCTATCTAACTGGACATTTTATCTTTCATTACCAAAATATCAGCTCTTGCCACCAATTAATCCACAATTACTACCAGTCACTACTTCATCTTCAAAGAAGCACTTTCTCACTCACCTGTGCAACATGTTCAATACACGTGTAATGAACTACCCAAAAACATAAGCTGAACTACTTCTTCAGACCATTACCTGCAGAAAACTCAATAGCAGCCAGGGAGTCTGAATAAAGTTAGTGCTGACACTTAAATTCCTACACGTTTCATTTGTGCAGTCTTCATTTCTAGGTGCCTGGTCCGAGTAAGTACCGATTACAGTCTGCTTCAGCCTGACACAATGGAAACGGGCTCTGAAGGCACGTGAGAGTTCTGTATAAATCTGTCTTCTCTGAACACTTAATCCTATCTCTTAAATTTGATAGCAGCATCTCCATTCTACCAATAACTGAAAAAAAAAAAAAAAAAAAAAGGGGGACTAAAGGTGTTTCGGTTTGGTTTTTATCATCTCAGAGGGATATAATAACTATTTCATTATTGTCCAGAAAGCGATTGGGTATTTTAGTGATAATGGTTGTATGGAAGAGGGTAACTCTGCTTTCAAATGACTTAAACACTCTATGGCAAGCTCAGCAACACTGACTGACACAAGAGAAAAAAACCTGGCTGGTCACTTATGTAAACAGTACCTATCTTGTACACTGAATAATCAAAAGTAACACTAAAGAAAGGGAAGGTGTCAGTAAAGATTATGGTAGCACATGTGTTCATGGAGTGTGCTAAGGTTTCACCACCGACCTCCTTTCTGCACGTTTTCCCCGTTCACTCCTGCAATCCCTTCCTCTCGTTTCTCTGCCTGCACCTCCAACACCAACTACAGCCTCCCTCTCCCAAACCTGCGTCTTCCTGCCCTGACTTTGCTGTTACCGTGCACTCAATTTAGCGAGCTTAATCCTGCACCTTGTCTGAGTGGTGGGAAGGGGATGACAGAAAGCCAGGACAGCCAGGGTACCGGTGCTCAGCAGCCGCGCTCAGCCCCATCCCGCAGCAGGCACAAGCCAGCATCGCAGCCGGCTCAGCCGCAGCGGTGCCCTGCCCTGGGAAAGCACGCTCAACCATGCTGAGATTTAAAGAATTCAGTGAAAAGAGAAAGTCTGGGAAATTTAGCTGTAAATTTTAGTAAATCTGTTCTCATTGTACACAAATATTTTTTTCCGACTCGTGAAGTTGTTAACTGAACGAGAGATCCAGCCTCTGCAAAAAGATGGGCTGACACGGGTACACAAGCTATACAAAAGAACCATCTTTTAAGACATAATTAAACCTGTTTTGTGTTTTTACTAATCTGCAGAGTAACTGCTGCAAAGTATTTTCACACGGGGTGGATGTTCTCATTACACAACACTTTCAGCATTTTTACTAGCATTAGCAACAGAAAGCAGTGTCTTGAAATGGCAAGCAATTGCAACCATTGCAGTAAACAGGCAGAGCTACCAGTGTGAGCAACATATGATAAATATATCAGATATATACTCCTCTGCAAATAAAAGCCTTTCAGTAAATAGCCTCTCTGTTTTTAAAGGATTCACACTTCTTTGTTTTCTAGCATTTAATGTTTTAAATTTTAGCATAGTGAGTGAAAATACTGCAAATACCAAACGGAAAGGAACAGTATATAATGTCCAACAGGTACTTCTGATTTTAATGTAGAGAAGGACATATTATGAATAAAGAAAAGCTACTGAAAGACTGTGCACCAGTACTTTTTTTTTCCCTGAGCTGGGGTACTAGAAAAATAATGCTTATGTTATTAAAATATGCCTTTCCCTTTATTCCCCTTTTATTCGCTTGCACTTCTCTGTAATGATTATGGAAGAAGAGACCATATTTGCTATTAGTCTCCTGGCAGCCGTGTTTTATAAATGTTTATTTGGTCCTTGCAACATAAGTAGGTTCTCTCTCTGTATGATCAGACTGGATAGGAAACTGCTCCTAAGGGACCTATTTCCTGTGTCTTAACTAGCACAAATATACCAGCATCAGGCTTTTGTGCTAATGTTCTCACTTCTTGATTAACTGGCCAAATCTCCAGAGAATGGCAATTGTCAATCAAATCTGAAGAGTGGTTACAAAGATTACATGGGGGAAAAAACAAAAGTTATTGAATAAAAAAAAAAACAACACAACACACAGGGTTTCTCCCTCTTGAGCACAAACATATATATGCACAAATAATTAGGCAGGAGCTTTGTGTAATCCACTTCAGTCCTATACTAGGTGAACTCCTATTATCAGTAATCCAGGGGGAGAGAGGCAAAAAAGAAACCTTACATTAAATCGTCATCCACTTAAACAAAAAACCCACAAAAAAGATTTAA
>JMFS01072052.1:0-26616 GCA_000699545.1 Podiceps cristatus
GTGGTGGTAGCCCGGGACAGCAAGGCGGGGGCGAGCCTGGCTCTTATAGAAACACCGAAACTTGAGTGAAATGTCTTTAGGCCCAATAAATTATTTTCCATTTTTGCATACTGGAATTTTAATTTATATCAAAATCTCCGTATCCGCTATAACGGCTTGTACTGAGAACTTTGTCCGTGTGCTTCGGTGAGTTGGCTTTGCCCACAGTTAATGCACGGGGGGACATGGGCAAAATTAAATCAGAGAGAAATTAAGTGGCTCCCCTGCAGTGGGATGTGGGATTATGGTCACGTGTAATATACTTATGATATAGACTTTTCAAATGTAAATAACTTGGGTATTGAGTATTAATAAGTATGCATTGAGTATTAATAAGATACATTGTCTAAACATTTAAAAACTGTTTGAAGGCAGTTGGATTATTCAGGTTCTTTTTTAAAAAAAATAAAAAAAACTTTGGAAAATGCATAATCTTCAGAATTATCTGATATTTAGTTTAGTGTTTTGATTCACATTAAAAAAAAAAAAAAAAAAAACCCACACTTTTTTAATCTACTTCCCCAGAAAGACAAACTTAGACAAGTTCATAAGAACTGGAGTAAGAGATAGAATCACAGAATTAAATAGGTTTATGCCTTCAGAGCATCAGTCTTGGTGTTAGGTGATGGTATCTGAACTGGGTATAAGAGTGGCTGAAATTAGAAGTTGCCGTACTTCAGAGTCACGATGATACATGCTGTGTTGATCAGTTGAGCCTCTTGTATGTGTTAGCAGTGGAGCATCAGGAATGTAACATGACAATACATTCATACAGTGTATGAACAGTTGTATTAATTTCCAATTAATAAGTGGCAAATCAAAGAACAGACTGGTTAAATAACTTGCCTGAGGTCACTTAAGCAGTCTGTGGTAGAGCTGGAAATAAATTGTGAATCCTAATGTGCGATCATCTCTCTTCTTGCTTTCTGTTCACCACGTTGTTATGAACATAGCTATTTACTTTGTTTACAGAATCAGTAGTTCCCTGAATAAGAGTCACCTGAGACACAAAGATGTTGGAAGAAGATATGGAGGTGGCCATCAAGGTGGTAGTAGTAGGAAATGGAGCTGTTGGGAAGTCCAGTATGATTCAGCGATATTGCAAGGGGATTTTTACAAAAGACTACAAGAAAACTATTGGTGTAGATTTCCTGGAGAGACAAATCCAGTATGTATTAAGCAGATGCCATACTATTGATTTTTGCTTTTCCCTCTATTTCTTTGTTCCGTTGTAATCCTTTACGAAGACTTGGAAAACAAGGCCTGCTGTTTTTGAAGCACGGTGAAGGGAGTTGTTTTCTCTTTTGCACTGTGGGCTAAAATTATATCACTCTATTTTCCATCCAAGATTTGGAATTGTAAATAAAATTTGGAAGCTCTGTTGTTTAAGCTTTTTGACAAATTTTCTTTGTATTCTACCATCTGTTGATTTTTTTTTTTTTTTTTTTTTTGGTAATTTCTTGTGGAAGAAGGGGAAGTGCTTATGATAAAATGATTACACAAATTTATTAGCCATTATAGATAAAATTACTGTGGAAAAAATAATTAAATATGCTATAGATTTAGTCTCTTTACGTATTATAAGCAGATAACACCCAATTATGTTTGATAAAACGGAAAATCCTATGGTAATGAGAAGTAAGAAAATTCTGTAAATGCTGTAAGCTGATTAAAAAGACAAAAGGACCATTATTCAGGCACCTAAGTTTTGTTTTGACATCTATATTATTTTTTCTCATAGAGGGAAATGTAGAGGAAGAGGAGGAAAGGAAGAGAAAAATATAATACGGGTTGTCAGGAAAGAGCATGTAATGTAATTGAGACACTATTGCCATAGTATGTTATGGAAGTGAACCATTATTAATAATAAGTTACATTGTATTTAAATCAAGTTACATTTGACTCTTATCTTGTAGACATGCTTCCGTGTCAATTGATTTGAATTGCTCTTCTTCATTGCATTGATTAAAAAAACGTGTTGTTTATTTCAGAGTGAATGATGAAGATGTCAGGCTCATGTTATGGGACACTGCGGGTCAAGAAGAATTTGATGCAATAACTAAGGCCTACTATAGAGGTGAAAATACCATCTCTGTTATTTGGTAGCTGGCGGTGGTCTTTTTGAGCTGCACATCTTTAAGATATTTTCCTACCTTTGTGTTAAGAATTTTACTTATTTCATGTGTGTCCAAAGCATGTTTAGTTCGCCTTTTTCGTTTCTTAAATATTTTTCCCCTTCATGCAAGATCCTTGCCTTAATTAAGTGCCACTTTATGCAGGATGGTCAGTAGTGCCCTTTTAAGAAACAGAACAAAATGAGACAAATATCTGCACAGAAACTGCACAGAATCTAGCCATGCGAACAATCAAATCCAAATTTATATTTCCCCTCTGAAAGTGTTTTATTACTTCTGTAAGACATGTATTTGTAAATGTTCCAAAAACTATGGCTGAGGCACTTAGAAATTAAGGGGGGGAAAAAAATCCAACAGTCATCCTAGAAAAATAGTTTACTAGGCACAGCAGTTCTCTTGCTAGTACAGACTGTCTCAAACACATTAACACAACGGAGCGATAAGCATATTTACTTCATAAAATAGAAACTATATTACTCAGCCATATGAAGGCAGGCTATCTGTTTAGACAGTTGCAAATTGCATACTTGGGCTTTCTGTGCAGACAGTTTAACAGTGGTTGTGAAAATCTTTCCTTTTTGTTTTTTAACATGAGATATGAATGACTTGGCAAAGATTCCATCAATCAGTTCTTGTCAAGCTAATTACCTGATGGCTGGGAAATATGTATTGCTATGTTATAAAATTACCTCATTTAGAGATAAAATAATAGTTATGCCATGCTCTTTGGGGTGGTATAGTCCTCTGAACTTCTTACGTTTCATGTTCGTTTTTTCAACTAATAGGGATTTTTTGGTAATATTTCTAGTTGTCACTCATAACTGATAATTACCATTTCTTCAAAGAAAGATCTCTTTTTTTCTCATTTCTTTTCATCCTCATGTAGAAGTAGACCATTCTGTTATTTTACAATTGACAAGTTGAGCATATGAATTTTAGAAGGTAGTACTTGATTCTCTTGGAGCTTCTTTTTTACTCTCCTGGCCTTCAGTTCCTGTGTGCTTTGCTCTCTCCAGTTGTTTCAAGCCGAAGCCTTTTTCTCCTAGTTACTGGGACTGATATGCTAAAATATGGAGTGTTCAGAAGAACTTTAAGTACACTTACTGACCTCACTCATCACAAGCAATCTGGTGGGTTTAAAAAAAAAAAAAATCTGCATGAGTATCTTGAAGTCTTGCTCATGGCTCATGCCCAGCATAGTGCAGCTTGATCTTTACCTTCGAGATATTTATATTGAAGAGGCTACTCTGAGGTAGAACATCGTCATCCTGTGGATATACATTGTAGACAGTACGATGGATATATTAACAGTTCAAGCTACTAGATAACGGTTCTGCACTAGACTTTGATGCATGAAGGACAAGGGAAATTGTAAGACCCTGAAATGCATCAGGTCTGCAAGCACGATGTTACAGAAGTAAAAGGTCAAGTTACTTGGAAATGCAAGGATTTTATTGCCAGTTGTTGCTGATAAGGGGGGGATGCCTCTAAGGTAGGTAAGATCGATGCTGGCTGTTACTTCAAGGTCTGCCTCTCCCATGGGTCACTGTGCCACTGTCATTACACCAGGGCTTGTGTACGCTCCTGGAATGTTGTGTATTGTCAGTTCTTCAGGGTTCAGCTGCTCATCTGTGATCACACAGTACATGCTTCAGAGCTTGTTTCTGAGCCCTTGTCCAGGGACCAAATTCATTAGGCCTTGCAGAGAAATAAAATTGGAGCTGACAGTGGATTTGTCATGTTGTTTTCTATGCACAGGCAAATATGTGCAGCCAGTGTAGCTGAATGCCCATGATCACAGAACACAAGGAGTCCAGCAGCCTAATTTCAAAGAGTTGAAGGAAGCTCTGTATATATTTAATGATTTCTTTTTTATATTGTATCCTGCATCATCTTACCAGTTTCTATCGATAGAAGTTACACGTTTTCTAGTTGGCTAGGTACTTCATTCATACGGTAAGCACGTGCGCAAGTGGCTGTCATTAGCAGCACCGTGTGTTCTGTCCCTGTTGCAGATGTTTGAAGGCAGTATCAGATTACTTCTTTGTGCTTACATCCTCTTCCATCCGCTACCGCTGGTGTGTTGAGTAGACCCTGTTAGGTTTTTGATGGAAAACAGACCTCTTGCTCGTTAGTCTGTTGTTCAGTGGCTGATTAGTCAAATGCTTGGGCTCCTCATTTAGTTGCACAATAGTTAGACTTTATATTTCTCTAACCTTCATAGCCTTGCTCTAGCTTGCACTTGTCAACCACTTGTGGCTGTAGTAACTGTGATAAAGGGTGGGCTGCAAGACCGTCTTGGTCCAGTTTGGATCAAGGCAGCCCTCTTTTGGATACCATTAGTGAGACCTTATGCCCTGCTAAGCCTGTTAAAGACAGCCAGGATCCACAGCAGTTAGACCATCAACAGTGAACAAGAACTTCTGAATGATGATATCGTTTGATTTTGTGTTTCATCTCAGTTGAAGGAGCCGCCATCAATTTTGTAGTGAGCATGTGGGTTTTGTCATATCCTGAAAAAGCTGAGGCAAAGAACAGAAGAGTGAAATGAATAGCTGCCAGGTATAAAGCCCTGTGTGAGTCCACTGATGGCAAGGAATTTCTTTACACATTTTCTATTACATAGGCTCAGTACCATTATGAAAGGAGAAAATACAGTTACGGAGTCTATGAGGGTTGGATAGTCTGCTTGAGGGTCTTTGAGACCTCCTCAGCTGTCAAGCGCATGCTCTACTTGAATTAAGTAGAGATGCTAATACTACTTTCTTATTTTTTTTCTGAATTAGTCTAGATATGAATATCATACAAGTGATTTTGCAGCCAGTTGGAACCTTTTTAAAATAAAGATATAGGGATTATCAAAGCAGTAACTGCACACAAAAAATCCAGTGTCCATTTCTTCAGTACTTTAAAGTAGCTTTACAAAACAGCTTCTTACCAAGGAACTTTGATTTAAAATATTAATCAGGAACATCCTGGTTTTAGCTGTTACACTGCTGCCTCACACTATCCTATGCCTTTGCTGCTGGTGTCGATGTACACCGTCCGTTGTATGACAGAGGTGGTGTATGACTCCATTTGGAGTGGATGAATGAGACAATAATGTTCTTGACTCTCTTTAATACTGTCAGTTGCTGCATATAGAAAGGTATTTCAGTGCCTAAATCCAATTTTTTGTCCTTTTTTTTTTTTTTTTTTCTTCTTAGAGCTCCTACATGGACATTTTAATTTCTTAAACCTATGTTCTCAATAAAAATAGTAATAATTTAGCAATGTTCTTAGAAGATGAAAAGAATTTACTTAGTAAGATCTTTGCCCTGCAGTATCTTCTGGTGAACTGTTACCATACTAACTTCTGCACTATATACTGAGGCATACTTTCAGGAAGGTCACATTTGATACTGTTTTGAATTGAGCATGAGAAGAATACTCCTTTTGTTTTTCTCTTCTTAAATAAGCATTTTGCAGCATTACCAGATGAGTAAATTATGATATTTCATACAGTCCAGTGATAAAAACCTTAGAAATACATAATTACATATAGAGTATATGTATAGCATTTTTCATTGTTGATACACAGGTGTATCTCTTGATGAGGAAAGATACTTCTCTTTACTGCTGTTTGTTAACTTCCTGGTGAGAGCCTTTAAATGTCAGAATCTTGAAGGTCCTCAAAAATATTTCAGTTTGATTTCTTATTAGAGCCTATCGTAAAATTCTCTTTAAAAAGCAGTATGGAATCATAGAATCCCTTGGTTTTAAAGGACCTTTAAGATCATGGAGTCCAACCGTGCCTAACCACTACTAAACCACATCCCTAAGCACCTCATCTACCCGTCTTTTAAATACCTCCAGGGATGGTGACCCCACCACCTCCCTGGGCAGCCTGTTCCAGGGCCTGACAACCCTTTCAGTGAAGAAATGTTTCCAAATATCCAATCTAACCCGACCCTGGCACAACTTGCGGCCATTTACTCTTGTTGTCTCGCCTGTTACTTGGGAGAAGAGACCCACACCCACCTCACTACAACCTCCTTTCAAGGAGCTGTAGAGGGCAATAAGGTCTCCCCTCAGTCTCCTTCTCTCCAGACCAAACAACCCCAAGTCCCTCAGCCGCTCCTCGTAAGACTTGCTCTCAAGACCCTTCTGGGGTCAAGCTGAGTTATTTTTACTGTCCCTGTCCGCTGCATTCTACATGTATTATATCTAAATTGTATAAGGAGGTCTGATATTATAAGTCACTCCCTTTTTACCTGCCACATGCTAGGACTTTTCCCTCTAAACTTACTGTTACCAAATTGCCTCTGTGTTGTAGCATTCAGAAGGAAGGGGTGGAAGGAGAGACATGAAATGAAAGGGCCTTAGAATGGAAACTTCACAAAGGATTTCTTAGTCTTAAAACTGAACAAGGTGATATTGACAGATGGTTCCAGTCTTTTAATAAACATTCTCATCTCCAGTAAAGGACTTGAGAGGCTTTATTAAGCTAGACTGCAAGGCAGTAGGTTAAATGCAACATTGACAAGTGCAAAGTAACCTGCTTTGGAAAGAGTAATTAATTTTACACCTGTTGCACATAACTCTTAAGTGGAGTTTCATCAAAAGAATTGCATGCATTAGAATGATGTGGACATTAGGGAAAAACAATTTTAGAACACAAGCAATAGGGAAAATTATGGAAGACTACATTGCTACTGTTTTATTGTTAGGGCTTGATTTGAAATTCTGAGGGCAGTGTTTGTTATTCTGTATAAAACCCTACCAGAGTTGTCTTCATGGCATGTGAAAGAATGTTAAAGAGCATAGGAAAACTCCTGTAAATATAGGCTGAACTTGGCTTTAAAAATATAAATAAAAGGAAACCTAATAGAAGAACTTGAGAGTTTTTTTGTCAAAGAAATACAAACAGAATACAGGGATAGGGGGTACTTGGTGAAACTCATAGATAAAAGAAAATTAATACTGATTAATTGATTTTTCATGCTATATATAATTAGAGTGGGATATTTGCCACAAGATAGCACTGGAGTCTCAAAGACATTAGCTATCTATTCCTTTTACACTCTGTTACCAAATATGAAGTATATTAAAGGCCTGTAAATAATAAAGTGTTTCTTCATGTGTTTATGTGCTCAGTAGTTTCTTGAGGTTAACAAGTAGTTAACAAGTAGTTTCTTGAGGTTTTTTGATTGTCCACTTGCTAATATTTCAACTGTGGCAGTATCTTCTCAGTATCCATGGGTTTTAACTGTTATTTGCTAAGGCCATTAAAAAACCATATCGAAAATGGTGCAAAACATTGTGTATAATTTATCATAGTGCTGTAATAGAATGAGTATGGAATAGAAATACACTCATTTTCTCCAAAAAGGTACTAAACCATTTGCTTGAAATAATCACAACTTTCTCTGAAAACATCTAAGTTTTCTGCTTTTCAAAATTCAAATTACTGTAGCACAAAGAATAAACTGTGCTTTACAGATACTGCATATGGAAAAATGTTTGCCTTCTGGCCTCCATTAAGCTGTCTGGAAAACAGTGAGCAATAAGCAAACCTGCCTTTCCCTTTTTCCAGCCTTTCTCCATCCCTTCCTGTTCCCTTCCCCTGCGTGCATGCAGCGTGCTGGAAGTAGCTTGAAAGGTAACAGACCTGTAGCCATCGTGAAGAATAACGGTCAAAATAATACGGCAATCTGTTTTCATTTGGGGAATTTGCGACCATTGGTTTGACACAAGCTCTGTCACTTCTATATGGATCTTCTCTTTTTACTGTTTGTTGGTTGATTTGTATTTGTAATCGATATGTATGTTTTTTAGGAGCCCAGGCTTGTGTTCTTGTTTTTTCTACAACTGACAGAGAGTCCTTCAAAGCAATCCCTACCTGGAAGGAAAAAGTTGTGACTGAAGTTGGAGACATTCCCACAGTTCTTGTGCAGAATAAGATTGATCTTCTCGATGACTCTTGTATAAAGAAGTAGGAGTTTTATCTTACTGTTTTTAAACAACAATATATGTATACCCAATACATGTATACCCCGTATACACACAGTTTAAAAAAAAAAAAAAAAAAACAACCCACAAATCTTTGGGTGTTTCTGGTGAAAACATAACAATATCTAAGTTGTCAAACCTATGCCCTGCATCAAGACGTGCCCTGGAATCACAGGTGGCAGGTTTTGCTGCATGAATGTAGTTACTTGGGCAGGTGCGCTTGCCAAGCTAGGAGCTTTCTGTTTGTTTCACACCTTCTTAAGTGTCAGCCAAAAAACCTGAGGAATAGCATGAAGAGTTTGGTTGTGCCATGATGTGATATTCTCTCTCTTTAAAAAAAAAAAAACTAAAACTGTAAAATTTCTCTCCTGTTAAAATTTACAATTACTGTTAAACTGTGCTGTGCACCAGTGAAACTATGTTGGCTAGTTTGGCTAGTGAACGCTTGCTAAAATGAGGAAGAAATATTAAATAGGTTGTTTGAAAAGTATCTTAATACTCATTGCTTCGCTTATGTTTTTATCACTCATTTTTATCATAACATAACTTACAGAAATTCATATGTTTGTATTCTTAAACTGCATGGTGTTGATCCTTCTTCACTATATTTTTCTTTACAGATTTTGTCAGTTCATTCTGCCTTTGTATATATGAGCAATTTCATTCTTGCCATAAAATCGGCTTAACAAATGCTAACTTTTATTTACCACGGCATATCATGTAGAAAATATTGCATGATGAAGTTGATCATTCTCCACTTCTTTATTTCTGCCATCTTCCTGAGAGATTTAAATTATTTCTTCTTTTTGTTGTTTTCCTGCACTGGCTTTCTTTGTTCTCTGTTTGCTATCATTGATGGCATAAAGCAGCTTCTACTCCCTCTGCAAAGCATACTGAGGATTTTTCAAAGGAAAAGCAAAATTGCATTTGAACTCTTCCTTTATTCATGGTATGTCGCTTAGGTTTTGTTCTCAGAATTCTCCGTCTGCCTTACTAACTTCATCTTTCTGATGATGTGATTTCCATTGGTGAAATTTTCATAAGTTTCCTCAACTTTTCCTTAAAATTTAGCACGAGTTTTCTTTCACTTCACAGAAACAAAGTAATTCTTGAGCTCATCTCTGCACTCATCTGATTGCATAGTTTACTGCTTCATTAAAATATACTTCAGGATTACTTTTTTGTTATAGTTTCGACTTTGCAGTGGTAATTGTTCTGATTCTAGTGCTGTTAATTACAGCCTCTTTCCTTTTGGTTTCACTGACACCTGTTTTCAAACCCTTGAGAAATTGTAGTTAATGAAGTCAATAAATATTGAAAAGCAATTACTTTTGGTCATAAACTGCATGTAAAATACCTTCTTGTCATAGTGGAGACAATGTAAGGAAATTAAGGATCGGGTGGTTTTTTGACTATCTGAGTTTCTTAATCCACTGTCCCGTGTTTAAGTTACACAAAGCATTTTGACCATAAGAATAAATGTTGACAACCAATACAAACTAGTATTTACAAAGTCGTCTTCTGTTGTGCAGTGAAGAGGCAGAAGCGCTGGCGAAGAAGCTAAAATTAAGGTTCTACCGAGCATCTGTGAAGGAAGACCTAAACGTAACTGAAGGTACGAGATACGGCAGAGTAGTTGTCTGTCCTGCCTTCTGCTGTGTAGCACTGTACAGCTCTGGCTTGGAGCTGATACTTCCCATGTTGTTGCATGCTGTTGGGAATCCTTTTTGTATTTCTTAGCAGCACACTTCAAACATAACTCAAATTACTTGATAGCAAAGTGTTAGGCCCGTTTGTGTACGTCTTTCCCTTCCACAGACAGTGCGTAGCCTCAATGTTTAGAAGTGCCAGTCTGTTAAGGCTCCTTAGTCCTAATGATGGTCAGTAAACACTGAGCTTTAAAAAAAATTATATGTAGAAGTTCAATTATTGCAATATACAAATTGTTGATCAGATTATTTTGTAATTGTTAATAGTAAATAATTGATATAAACAATTATTTCATAGTTTAGATGTATTTAAATAAAGTACATTAAAAGATTGGATCTCTTGGTAGCCTTTTGGCTACTGGTGATGTTTTACTAGTTTCCAACTATCGCTTTTTAATGTACATAAACAAAGGCAAACTTAATAGTAAATTAATTGTTTGTCCTCTGTTAACATCATTCACTTTGGGGAAAAAAAAGTATAAGGGAAAATGTAAAATGTTTCTGTATCATCTTTACACGAGTTATTAATTACAAATGTAAATAATTGTAACATATGTAGGTTCTGAAAATTCTCCTATAGTTGTAGATTTTTTTCAGAATCCTAGGCAGACTTTTTATACCCCAATACAAATGAGGGTAGCATTAGTTAATTAGAAAAATGTTGCTGCCAAGTTTCATTAGTAGCCTTACTTTACATGGCTGCTGTTATTCTAAGGCTTCTTGCAGAAAAATATATATGTTAAATTCCTCCATAATTTAAAAAAGTTCCAAGTTGCATGAACTGGAGCGTTTGGCAATATGTCTGTGCCAGCTTGATGACAGGAGTGTTGAGATGTTCCTGTTTGCTGTACTAGTACTCCAGACTCTCAGACCTGGGTAGACATTGGGCTGCTCTGGATTCTGCTCGGGTACACAGGGCTGCCAAGAGGGTCGCTTACAGATCATGCTAAACCTGTCGTGTGTGTCGAACGGACTTCTGTCACCATGCAGGATGTTGATACAAAGGTATTATTATTGATACGAAGGTTATTTTTACACATACTCTGATGCACCTTTTTCCTTTTTAACATTCCAGTTTTTAAGTATTTGGCTGATAAGTATCTTCAAAGGCTCAAACAACAGACAGCTGAAGATCCGGAACAAGTGCATACAAGCAGTAACAAGATTGGTATGTATACTGTAATAAAAACCCCAGAATGCAGTATTTTGTGCCATCAAAGCTTCTGGTCTCATCTGTTTCCTCATGGAGTTAATATAAGGTGAATAAGGGTCTAATTACCTTCCTGTCTTAGGATAGCATCTTCTTTTCCTCTATGAAATAACTTTGTGACTCTCTAAAGTTACAGGATTTTCAAACTGATGTACTAATGTTTCTGCTAATGTTTGGCAAGTGCCCTTTTATTAAATTTGTTTAAACAAACGTATAAGGACTTGAGAAAGGATGCTTGTTGGGGTTTTTTAAATGTAATTAGTACTAGTGTTACTCATCTTGGTGCAGATTTACAGTAGACTCATGGTGAAAGAATGTGGCGTTTAATAAGAAGGTGTTTGTAAACTGCCTTTTGTAAGGGAACACTGAACTTCTGTAGTCCTTCTTTAAAGCATTTCTGAGTCAGTTCATTTATTTTCCTTAAAGCACTCCCTTGTTATTCGAGCTTTTTCCTTGCCTTTATCTCAGCAAGGTTTCTAACTTTCAAATTGTCATGTTTTTCTGTTATTATATTACTCAGCCATACTAACCGTAACTTTGTTATTATGCAGTTGGTAGCATACACGTACACAAATGAATGCATATGCTGCCTTTCAATTACATAGATGTTGTATACCAGCTTTAAATATGGCCTGGCTAGTAATTCCAACTGGCTCTACTTCAAATTTAGCTGCAAAAATGACCCAGAAATAGATAAAGCCTTCAAAAACTAGAATATGCATTTGAGGTGCACTACTATGCCTTAGTAAGTGTTGCATCTTACGCGTTAAAGTATTGTGCTGCAGGAAGTAAAGAAATACAAATGCTTTTCTTGTCTTTAATTTCTGTAGGTGTTTTTAATACAGCTGGTGGAAGTCACTCCAACCAAAATTCTAGCGCTCTTAATGGTGGAGATGTCATCAACCTTAGACCAAACAAACAGAGGACCAAGAAAGCCAGAAGTCCTTTTAGCAACTGCAGCATACCTTAGACCGCTTCTGGAGGGAAAAAAAGAAAACAAAACAGTGAATTGGATGAAGTTGTGCAACTGAACACAGAATAAAGCCAGCTGTAGAGGTATTTTTACCAGTGCTTTAGCAAATCTCGTGCCTATAGGATCCGTGATAGAGGGTGGATTTCTATAAACTTGCTGATACGGTGTTTTTTGGCGTGTAGGGTGAGACACCTGATGAAGTTGTGCAACTGAACACAGAATAAAGCCAGCTGTAGAGGTATTTTTACCAGTGCTTTAGCAAATCTCGTGCCTATAGGATCCGTGATAGAGGGTGGATTTCTATAAACTTACTGATGCAGTGTTTTTTGGCGTGTAGGGTGAGACACCTGGTGGCAAAACACAGAACCGTGGTTGCCCCGTGCACTTTGTAAAAAATTAGGCAAGCTTCTCCCTTTTCAAAGAATTATTTACAGAGCTATGAACTAGGTATTGCTGAATTGCAAAGCACACGTAACGTAAGGGTAGTACTGACAAGTGTAGGTACAGACTGTAACACGATGGCCCAAGGTAAAGCAGCAACCTTGCAACTAAATTTCAAAAATAATGTTAGAATTGGTTAGTTGAGACACTAAGAAGATAAATGAAGAGCAAAAAGAAGACGCTACATTTTCTGCCTGACTATATTCATATGGATTCTGGCAGTTACCAGAGGTGCAATATACTTGTATTATATATATGAGTGCTAAGGTATATATGTAAACATTTGGTATGAATATTTAGGCTAAATTCCAGTATGTACAGTACTTAGAGATCAGCTAATGATGATAAAATAGCATCTTCCCAAAAAGAAAAAAAAATCCTTTAAAAAAGTTGCATTTCAGATGAGGCTTTCCCAGCTGACACTATGTACATTTAGCTTGCTATACTTTGGGCCTAAAAGCTTAAGTTTAAAAATGTATGGTGCCAAAAATGCTCCTTCTTTTTACCTAATGCTGTCCTACAGGTGTTCTTGTAATTTTAATTTTGTAATTTTATTTTTCTCAGTCTTAACAGATTGAACGAATAAGACAGTCTTTGACACTAAGAGCTATTCAGAGGAACATATAATATACTCATATTCCTGTCCAAATTTGATTGTCATATCCTGTGTGGTCTATGAAAAAGGAACTTGCAAATTGGTGTCACAAAATATTTATCTCCTTGCAAAAATTTTTCATAGATACGATAAACCAAGTTACAGAGGATCCAAAAAAATGCAGCTGATGAATGAATTACATTAATGAGACATTCCTGAATGTTGTCTCGGACTCAAAGTTAGCTGCTGGTTACAGAAAAGCTATTTCTGCAAGATCAGAGACTTGGCAAAAATTTTTAAAAGTGCTTAAGTAATTTTACAGGATTGATTTAGAAGTTTAGGAGCCCAAATCTAAATTAAAGTTATTTGGACTTAGGCTCCTAAATCACTAAGGTGCTTTTAAAAATGCTAAGCAAGGTATCTTTTATTTACCAAAAGTAAACACTTTTTAATCCTCTTCAAAAACATGCATGCCTTTAAAAAAATAACCATTTTGTTTACATTTTTTTGTATGGTATGGTATAATTTTAACTTTCTAGGATTTCTACAACAAACCTGCCAGTGACAAATGCAAAATATGCTGCTTGAAATAATTCAGAGTTTTAATAGGTTTTTTAAATGGTGTATGAGAATAAAAATGAGTCGTGTGATCCTGTATATTTTTGGAGGAAGGACTTTTCACTGTGTGAATTCATGTAGGAAGCTTGACTGACTTTGTTTCTAAGTCCATGAGTATGAAAACTGAAATGTATTCTTTTCCCTACTGTCTGCAGGGAAAGAAGTGGGTGGCAAGTTATGCACAAACACTAAAGATCTCTGAACTGTGTATGTTCTGTTTACTCTGTTAGACTTTCTACCGAGTGCCGTTGTTTCTTTGACGAGCTATTAGAGCATCTCCTGTTGCTGGCAAGGTGGCCCTCAAGGTGCACAGTCCCCCTTGCTATTGCAGCAAAACCGTGTTCTTCACCGCAGTCTTTCCTATATTTTCTCTTGGATAAAGGCCTTTATTTTTTAACAAGTGCATTTAATCGCTGTATGTATGTATAAATGGAGTCAAGTCCTACCCATCCTGGCAATTTAAGAGGTAAGGTACTTGGGATGGGACATACGATTGTACGTCATGGGGCCACCTTACAGCTTCAGGAGGTAGGATAGAGTGTATGCGTGAAGAATGTTGACAACTGGTTTTAATATGGAAACTTCTACATTTCGTTGTCTGTCTGCTGGTTTCACTTTTTTTTAATTCCTTTTTCTTGAAAAAGAAACAAAACCACAAAGTGTCTGAAACATCTTTTTTTGCCTCGTTTGACTTTGTACAGAGTGCTGAGAAGTCTTTATTACGTCTAATGACCATTTGTACTATTACCTGTTATACTGTAGACATTGTACTATTGCATAAGCCATTTGTATTTAAGGTCTGTCATTATAAACCACTGTTTTAAGGACTGAAAACTCAGTAGAAATTTTTACAGGTGGAGACTTGACAGACTTGCTAAATTTAGGATATGTTGAAATTTAGTACACGTATACTTTAACGTAGAAATATATATTTGCAGCCTTGGGTAACAGTGAGTTTTAATTTCATTCCCATCTTAAATCTAAAGTGGCTCTTTCTTTGTTGTGACGTTGCAGTGTTTGTTCTCCAATACGACTGAGATGGAGACTGTCCAAATTAGCATTTTTCTGGGGAGTGCTCTGCACGTACGCTGCTTTAAAATGTATTTTTTTTATCTTACTGGGGTTAGTGTGTAGATGTAAACCAGATGACTTGCCTGTTGCAGGAATCCTTAGGTAGTCTCATCACTCTTCAGTGGGAGCAACTTTTGGATGAAGAGATATGCTTAAATGTTTAGCACTCATGTTGTTCCTTGTGAGTGATTTTTCTTATGAACATTGCCCCATTCTCCACTCAGAGCGTTCTCATTAAAACAGCGTATGTTTTAGTTACCGAAACCTACGGGTGCAGAGCTGGTAATAAAAGTGCCCTTCTCCATGCGTCTGTGTGACGGCACGGTGGAAGAGGATGTAGCTTGTTACACCCGTGGCACATCGACCTTCCGGATTAGGAGCAACAGATGCTCCTACAAGACATGAAATTCTGTTCTGGGAGATGAAGCTAATTGCGCTCCTGTTTTATCTGTTAAAATCTCTTCAATAGCTCATTGGATATATTATATGAATCTTCCCCAAATTCTTTGCTTTCTGCTGATAATGCTACCGCTAGTAGAAAACTTGAGTAATTGTTAATGCCTTAGTGAAATCAGCATTCACTAAAGAGTACGACACTAAAGCATCTGTCGCTCCCGTGTTGTATCCATTCAGTGAATGGGTGTTCTCCCAGTAAGTGGGGCATCATTTGATGCAAAGCGGTAATGCTAGGGATGTATTTCCAACTGGAAATAACAAATCTCAAAGTTGTAAGACTGATCGCACTAAGATTTTTGTGCTTTTGTGTGTGTGGTTAATTTAAAAAAAAAAAAAAAAAAAAAAGTATTCCGCTTAAGTCAATTTTGGAGTTTTCTTATTTTCAGTCTTTCTTAAGGCAACACTTACCTTTTTGAATCAAAATACCTGATTTACCATACTGTCAGTGTGATTTCCTGTTTCACTTTTTTACGCTTCAGTAAAATTTATCTTTTTTTCTTTCTCTACATTATTGGTCTGCAGCATATCTGACACGTAGTTTGCCTTTGCATCACTTCTGTGGGTGTATGTTATGCTAAAGGGAATCGAGCAGCTGAACACGTTGTACTGCCTGGAGGTTATGCAGGGGTACATGCCTAACACTCAGTGAGCATCCACTTTGAACCTCTCTGTTCGAACTATCTGTTCAAGTTGGTAGCTACCAGTTAATAACGGAATTATTTGCGCTGCGGAAGCCTCCTGTGGGAATTGAGTCACCTGCTCGGATTCCAGTGGTGGTACCGAAGGCCCTGCTGCTTCTCTAAATGTTATCATCGACCTTGGGCTGGAGTTGCGGTACCTGAACGCTAATTGTACGTAAACCAGAGCGCGAGCATGGTCTAACAAGCTTGACTTCATCCCAGCTACCGTATCATCTCTCTGTAGGAAGCAGTAGTTGCCCGTATCTTCTTCGAATGCTCCAATAGTATTGAGAGAAGAAAATACTCCTCTCTGTTAATAGGGCATCCAAACAGATAATCAAAATTATAGAAGCAAAAATGCAGCAGTGCTTAGATTTAAGATGAAAGGTGCTACAACAAAGTAAGAGAAACTTTCCAACAGTTCCATGTTGAAGAAGCGTTCTATGAGAGTCATCTCAAAGCCAGGTGAGTCCTAGTACTGAACTAGACTCATTCTCAGGTTTCTAGCTGTAGGGTAATACTGCTGAATAATTTGTAGTGTTCTTTCTTCTCTTACCGAGACAAAAGTCGTTCAGGAGAACAGACTAAAGTTGCTCAAAAAAGTAAAAATTAACCTGGATCAGGAGAAATACCGCTCTCGTTGCAAAGATAGGGATGCGTCGTTATTAGTAACTAACTTACTTTTATTTGCAAGGTCACGTGAATCTCAATGGTTAAGCCAGAAAATGTACATAACCATTTTTATCACTGTTGTGATCTCAAGTAAATGTAATATATTTTTAGGAAAAAAAAAAAAAAAAAGTCAACATACCTTGGAGTGAATCCTCAAGTGGAAAAATAAATGTTTAAAACTGAGTATTTTGTGAATGCCGTTCCTGTAAAATCCCTACGAGTTATTTCTGCCGTTTTCTTGTAAGTGACATGAGTTGTATCGTGCAACTTTAAATGTGTTTATTTGGTTACTGCTTGGTCTGATACAAGTCCCTACTTCTGTGATTATATTAAAGTGCCAGTGTATTAAATCGCCAAAAAACTGCGATAACCCTGTAGCTGTGCAGCCCAAGTCTGCCCAGGGAAGTCGTGGGCCTGATCCTTGTGCCTGCGCTGCCCACAGCTGGGACCCGAGGCAGCGGGGAGGGATGTGCTCAAGGAGCACCTGGGGCAGCCCGGGCTGGCAGAAGGCCCTGTCTGAGCTCTGGCCTCCCCTTTCCCCACCCCCTGTTTCAAATACAAAATACCGCTTCTGCTCTGCTCTTTCTCGTTGCTTTATTTTTTGTGAGTGATCTGGGTAAGAGTGGCAAGGTTTAAGGGAGTGGTTGTAGAGATGGGAAGTGGCATTACAATATTACTAATATATCAGAGAGACCTGATGCATTCTCTGAGAAGAAAGAGGTAAATAGTCAAGGATTTGTTTACTTATTTTAGTAAAAGAGAACTTGCAGCATCTGGGTCTGCCTCTTTACCCAGGTATCTCGGGAATCAGGGCAGTAACATACTCCTGCTTCCTCTTGCTGCAGCTTTACACACAGAACAATTTCCTGGCTTCACAACCCCAGTAAGGTTTAATTAGCAATGTTTCAGGCAAGAAAAAAATCTTGAAATGTGAGAAGACTCACATTTTCATACAAAATGCTTCATTACAGTTAAGTGAAGACCTAGAGACAGCGGAAGCTTTGGCTCTGTGGTGGGGGGGTGCTGTGCAGGGGGCGGCCGGAGGGAGCTCAGCTGCAGGAGGCTCCTCTGCCAGCCCCCGCCGTAACCCCTGCAAGGCCGGGGCCTTTCCCCCATCCCTGCGGAAGTGCTTCGCGCTCACAGGTGTCTGTTTCCATGACTGGCTTACGCTGAGAAGTGGCACACAACCTTCTTGGGTTGCTCGGGAGATACCGGGACCTATTGAGTTCATTGGGCTTTTCTCACACCTCCTTTGTCCCAGCCATCTTGTGCCCACTGAGCCTTGCCTACTGCGATTTGATTTTTGACAACGGCACTTAAAAAAAGTGAAGAACTTTGGTCTTGTGGTGATCTGTTACATGTATGATACCAACTCTGTTTAGCTACTGTAACAGCAATACATGTTTAAGACGAGAGCCGGCATAAAACTGCAGCTGAGAATAGAAAAGGTGTCTTTGACTGTGTCTTCCAGGTAGGACTATGTGAAAGAAACCTCAAGGGCAGCATCACTGGTTTTAGAATTGCTCAGCCCTCTGGGACCTTTGGTGGATGTGGCATGTCAGTACGTAGCTTTAGAGCAGGGATGGCTGCATTGCAGACCTCCTGCGCGTCGGGTGATGCAGGATTTAGGAAAGCAGAAGGCAAACAGAAGCAGGAATTTTAAAAACAAACGGGTAACTTAGGTCAAAATCCTTCGAATTTGCACTGTCCGTTACAAACTGGAGGTATCTGTCTGCCTTGAAAGTACCACAATCTACTTCAGAACAGTGCCAAATTACTAAAATTACAAATGGTAATGAGCAGGACAGTGTCTTGTTTATGAAAATACAATATACAGTTTATTAATGTTTTTGATTTATTGCCATGATTTTTTTTTTCCCCAAAAGTCTAGTTCGCACACTATGTATACAGCAGAGAAAAGCTGAAATCTCACTGTATGACAAAACAACTTCTGTTTCAAAAAACAAAGCCCAGGAGAATGCAGGAAAGGTGAGATTTTGATGGTTTCTGACAGTTCAGCAGAAGCATAATTACAATTTGCAATAGAGCGGTATTGACTCTACAGGGGAACTCCTGACAGCATTCTTTATTGCCAAAAGAAAATGCCAATGCTACCAAAACCCTCGCACCTCGCAATCAAAGATACTTTGGAGTGTGTGCGTGCGTGCGTTGCGTACGCGCGTGCTTGTACTGAGAATTTTCTTCTTAGCTTCTGTGTGCTTTTTATGGAGATTTGCTCATCCCGTGACTTGCCAGAAGTAGCCAGGAGGATAGTTTAATCCTGTTTGCTGTTGCAGGACTGTCGAACGGATGATTTCTGATGCTCCAACAACGTGATTGACTTTTCAGAATTTTCTAAGTTTCTGAGCAGAGTCTCTAGCCGCCTTTTGATTTTCTTCTGATCCTCAATGGCGCATCCGATTACCACAGACTGAAATTTCTGATCGATGGGTCCCGCTGGCACGTCAGATGTGCACGCACCGTAAAGCGACATTAAGCGGATTTTGGCATCTTCCAAATCATCTAGAAGTTTATTGACAATTTCATCGATCATCTTTGTGGCATGCAGTAGGGATTCCAGGATGGTTTCGACAGAAACCTCCACAGTGAGGGTTCGGCCCATCAGACGATTAGCAGTCAAATTAAGTTCTTCTCTCTCACCTAAATCGTAAACAAGAAAGTATTCTAGGTTACAGGCTAACACTTTTCTGTCCCAATGAGATAATCAGGACCATTAATCTAACTGCTACAACTTTGCAGTAAACAAGGGGTTTTTAAAAAATATTTCCAGGAGTGAGAAATGAGGTTTTTTTGCATTTGCCTAAGTCTGCCTGTCTGATTTCCCAGAAGCTAGTGTCTTCTGATTTCCGTAGAGCTTAGTGCCTCGTTTCAAAACGGCAGCAACGCCTGCTGTGTCACGTTACAGCACAGCATACAATATTATCGGGAAATGTTATTCATTAAGAGAACAGGCACATTAAGGACCTTCTGTGACACTGTAAGGGAGAGATTTAGACAATGCCCCAGGAGGCCAGAAAGAAAAAACTGATTTCTGACTACCAGGTCCAATTAGGGGCCAGGAAAAAAATTTTTTTTTTTTTCTGAAAACTTACAAGTTTTTTCCTAAAATCCGGACCCAACATGTTTGACATCTTGGCTCTTGAGGAGCACCTAAAAAAGCAGCTAATATGAAACGTACAGATTTAGAGGATATATTTAAAGCCACACACAACCACGACAACCATCTTAATCAGCAGGTTCTTGCAGGCTGCAGCCTCGCAGCACTCGTGCCCGTCCAGTGCTCACAGCCATTAAAATGCTGTTTTTTCAACTATATTTAATCATTGCCATTATCATCAACTTCTCTCCCTCAGCTGAGTTATATTAACCCCAATTTTGAAAATAAACCAGTGAACGGAGTATGGGCTTTCAGACAGCCCGCAGTGACGCCCGTGGTAGAGCAGCCAGCTGCAGAGGACGTGCATTTACGCAGTCACGGAAAAGGGGATCCCAGGGCAGCGGACGGCCCTGCAGGAACCTCGGCTGGCTCCGACGCCCGGCCTTGGCCAGCAGCGAGCCATTTAACGCAGCAGCTCCCCGGGCGCTTTTGGGCAGTTGGGAGGGTGCGGGAAAGCAGCAGCTCACCTTCACTGATGTGCCTCATATCCTGGCTGTTCTGGATGTTATGGATCATTTCTAGCAGGATTTCTTTCTCTTGCTCCATAGCGGATGCTGCGTCGCGGAAGGCCTCTACCCTGAACATGGTTGAACCAAACAAAATGTTTAAATATTAAAATAGCTGTTCACCTATGTAGACTGTTTTTAAAAACTTAAGAAGTACAATCAGCTCTTAATTATCCATGAGCCAGACTCTCTGATTTCATGACCTCCCATATCTTACCTTCACTTTTCAAGACTCAACATAATTTTAAGAAACAAATAGGGGACAAAACCACCCAAAGCAACAGTAATTCGATCAGACTTCAATCTTTTATTTTACTGACAGTGCTGTTCTATCCTACTCCGTGGTTAGTCTGGACATCCAGAACCTGGCGGTACTCCAGCCCCGTAGCAGAAGTCCTGTAGCTAACGGGCAGTTACCATCAGCTGCTTAACTAGAAGAGAAAGGGACCGAGAGCCCATCAGGGAAGCCGGGGGGGAAGGTTGCAGCCGTGGGGATGGAGGCAGCCAGGGGCCTGGCTCCCCCACCACCCCCAGCCAGCAGCGCAAAAAACCTGCGACCCACCTACAAAGCAACAAACGCTCTGGAAAACTCAAAATGTTGCCTTGTAGCCCAATGACCCCTTTCACGGGAGAAAAACAGGCCAGAGGGACAACGCTCGCACACTTTTGTCAGCTCAAGAAGGGCTTCCCTGCCAAGTGGTCGCTGGGAGAAGACGCTGGAGCGCCTGCCCTCACAGTCCCTGGTGTCTGCCATGGAGCGATGCTCGCTGTGAGTCACGTGGGGAGCAAGCTCCTCTGGGAGCAGCTCCTACCTCTGGGCTTGCAGGGAACCACAAAACTCGGTTCCTCCCAAAACAGGGCCCCTACTCCAGTCCAGTTCACTGTGCCAAAACTCACACGTGATCTGGTGAGGGCAAGAACCATAGACTGCCCTGAGTTGGAAGGGACCCACTGGGACCACCAAGTCTAACTCCTGTCCCTGCACAGGACAACTCCTGTCCCTGCACAGGACAACCCAACTCACACCATGTGTCTGAGGGTGATGTCCAAACGCTTCTTGAACATCGCCAGGCTTGGGGCCGTGACTGCTCCCCTGGGGAGCCTGTTCCAGTGCTCCACCACCCTCTGGGTGAAGAACCTCTTCCTGATGTCCAACCTAAACCTCCCCTGGTGCATCTTCCTGCCGTTCCCCCTGGTCCTACCACTGGTCGCCAGAGAGGCAAGGGGAAAGCCCACCAGAAACTGCTCTCCCCGGAAACTATTCGGTCACGGCAAACGGCGTGGTTGTGTGCCCAGAGTCTGCCCCGCTCCTCGCGCCGTAAGGTACAGACCCATCTGGCCGTGCGCAATGTGAAAATGCCCTACTAGAAATCCAAGTCTGGTTTCTTAATTCATGTCTTATTCCCTGCCATGGTTTTAAGGAGGGGGATTTTGCATTCAGCCGAGTAATACAGAAAACCACATCCGCGAACTCTCTACTTTGGAGACCAGGGACAAGGGGGTAACATCTCCCTCCCCTGGCTTTGCCCTGGAGGCTTGAGGGTAGGGACCTGCAAAGGCCTTGCCAGCTGTAACTGGCTGCAAGAGTTGTGCCAAAACCACCAACTGCACTCCCAGACCCCACAGAAAGCCAGGAGATCACGTGAACCCGGCTGACTCCTTCAAATGCTTTTGACACGCAGTTCGGGACATCTAGCTGCTGTAAGCAGCACAGAAATCCATCTACCTTGAGATGTTCACTAAACCTGGCCAGAAAAGGGGAAACAAACCAAACATCTTTAAGTTTCTTAGGTGCTCTGCACTCTTCAACATTACTGGATGCTGCCCTGAAGCAGTGGTGGCTCATTGCTGGTCCTGCAGGTGAGGGCTTCTCTCTCGAGACAGGTACGGAGCTGCTGCTCCTTCCTCAAAGGCTGGCTGAGGGCAGGGGGCTTCGGAAAAACAGCAGCAGGAGAAAAGAGGGCAATTGAGCATCTGAGGATATAAATAGTCACGCTTCACATGCAGCCTGCTCACGAAATGGTTCTGTTTTACAAAATATTTAACCTAATTTAGTCAGTGAAAGCAGAAGCTTCAGGCTTTGCCTTTAATGTTCATTCTGAGGAGGAGTGGGAAAAGTTAATGCAATGCAAATTCTTGCCGAGAGCAAATACTTTTAATTATTATTTTGGACTGGTTAGTAAGAGCAATGAGGCAGGTGGAGTCATTTCATACTTCAGATGTCTGCACTTTATAATTTAGGAAGTCTAGCAATATTTTCATAAATGCCTCACCATGCCTTTTTAAAAAACAAGTATTTTCCCAATTTAAAAAGTGCACTGTAGTCGCTGGAAAGCTTAAAATTAAAATTTGGAAGTGTGGATTTTCAATTCTAATAGTGATTTTAAATCAGATTCAGTATATCATTGAACTGACTTAAAAAACAAAGGTTTGGTCTTCAGCAGATGGATCAGTCCCTGATTTCCACAGGCTTTGCTGGGTCCTGTGAAGAATGTGGAAAAACTGCATTGCAGAGATGCAACCTGAATTGGTGCCATTCTAAAGAGAGAGCCTCAGACATCACTGCTTCCAAGAGACAGCTACTGGTATGGGAGGTAGGACCTAAAAGCCAAATGTTCAGAATTAATGACTGAATACTGCAAAAAAAAAACCCTCCATAATTTAACAACTAGAACTTTGACTGACATTATTTTACAGAAAGTCACATAACCAAATCTTGAGAACTATTTTATTTGCAATAATTGCTTCCTGGGAATTATTTTAACCACTTTGTCAACTTCAATACGGAGTGCCACACAACTAAAATCCACTGGGATTTTAATTCTGGTGTAACGGCGGTCAAAATGAGCGCCTACCCCGGCACCGCGTAAGGGCGCATGAAGGAGGCACAGCAGCTCCTGCCACGGGGGCAAAGGGACAGGAAAGCAGCACATCAGGACTCCCTCACCCCTCTGCTACCTCTTCAAAAAATTTCCATCCTGACTAATTATTAGCAGTGGGTGGTGGTGGTGGTGGTAATAACCCTAAAAAAGAACCTCCTGGGGTTTCAGGGCAGGTGGAGGCACGGGGTGGTAACGCAGCACACTGGAGGCGAGGCAGCACCCCAGCAGCCGGCCAGCGGGAGCTACACACTTGAACAGAAGAGGAGGGGAAATGGCCGGAGAAAGGTGAGACGAGGCAGTGGTGGCAACGGCCAGCTGTCGCTGCGTGGGACCTGGATCACACCCAGGTCAGCACAACGGGACAGGATCATTTCAGAACAGTGCTCTATGGGGGGAAAAAAAAAACAAAACAACAAAAACCAAAACCAAGGAAACCACTCATGCCAGCCTCGGGAAAATAGTGCTCCAGAGAAGATGCTGGGGGCCTGCTCGAGGTGAGATACCCACCACAACCTCACCCTATTTTGCTGCCCCGGCTGGTAGCGAGGCCTCCAGCCGCCTGCCCCACACAGGCGTGTGTCCCGCCGGCCCCATGCCACAGCCCCGGAGAGACCCCGGCCCAGCAGGGACGAATGCCTTTCCCTCCCGACTCGCTGGAAGGGCGTCAGGTCCACACCTCACAGTCAGCTCTCCTAACTTCTTTCCTAAAATGTGCTTTAACTTCATAGGTTTGTGTAAATCTTTGTACTTTTGGGGGGGACACCAAAAAAGAAAAATACTGAGATAAACCTCCAGCAGAAGTGACTGCTGTGGAAAAGGGTGGAAGCACAATCCAAGTCTCAAAAAACCAACCAGCCAAAGAATAGAAAGCAAAGAAAAGAGAACACAAAACACTCATATTCATACCCAATCATCAATTCTCTCGATGCAGCAGTATGGTCTTTTTCTAACAGATGAAAACATCCAATCATATTTTTACTTGGAGTGTATTTATCACTTTGAACATCAACTAAATAGTCCATCCATTACCTAAGACTAAAAAAAACATTCCTTACTTCTGATTTTTCCCAGTCCGACAGCAATTAGCCATGCAGCGCCTTTCCTTCCTACATACCATCTCCATGAGCAGAGCATTCCCCGAGGAACAGGTGGACCAGCCTGCCCTTTTGTTTCCAGATGAGAAACTCGATACCCGCTTTCTTATGACAGCTGCAACAACTCTGTCCTTTAACTACTGACTGCCTTAAATAGCTGGCTATGAAAGCTTGCCTGCTGGAGGGGCAGATAAGTTTTCAAAGGAAGTACGAAACATCTGAAGACAGTGCAGCTTTTTGCCCTAAACGGAGCTGAGAGCACTGGACGGAGACAAAGCAGGGGGTTTCGCCCCGGCATCCCCAGCTGCTTAGTCTGAGTTCCCGTTCTCAGGGCAGCGGCGCCATGAACGTACAAATGAATGGTGGGGGAGCACGGCTGTTCCGAAGGAGAACAGGAAGAGAAGTACAAAACATAAAGATAAAAAAAATTAATAAATAAACAAGAGTCTGACTTATCTCGTGTATCACTACACCAAGGACTGCGTGTTCACTTAACACAACCACCAGAACACTGTGACTCATGACCCGAGACTCTGGTCCCGCTTCCAGCTGCTCTGAGATTTCCTGGCATTCGCCAGCAGCCACGGCAACACGAAGGTCCAAGCCTTCACACGGGACCAACGTGCCACCTGTCCCCGCTCCGGCTCCTGCTGGGGCAGGGGCTGTTGCTCCCTGGCAGCCAAATTAATCCCCCTTTCCTGATTACTTTCCCAAAAAAAAGAAAATCCCTGCGCAAACACCTAGCAGGGAGGTATAAAAATACCCCGCTACTGTCGGAAAAGCAGCTCTGGTGGTGGAAGGGACAGCAGAAGAGGGAAAATTGTTCAAACCAGCACATTTCCAATGGGATGAGAGCTGCTCTGGGGTTCAGGAAACCTTAAGCAACTGGAGAACTGAGGACTGTCAAGGGGTTTAATTAAAGGCTGTAGTTCACTTTGACAAATCTTCACTTATATTTTACAAGCAGCATCTCAAGGGTCTATAGCTAAACTAAACCATCTGGAGAAGGAAGAAGTGTAGAAGCTCTTCCTCCTGACATTCAAATAACTTTGAAATGAGGCATGTTGATTAGCTGCACACAGGAGAAGAAAAAAAAAAAAAAAAAAAGACTTGAGGGACTTTAATCAAAGTAGTTTGACTCTTTTTTTCGGAGTTACTCCACATTTAGAACTATGCTTGTTTGAAAGACTCACAGCAAACTGGGAAGGTTAATTTCTGGTTAGCCAAACTGTCTGCTTTGCTTCAGAGTCGCTCAGTAAATTTAAAACACATTTTTGCATATTCTGCTGCTCATTTTGTAATGATATATTCACTCACTAGACCTGGATAGGAGTAGCGAGACTTGTTTGCAGACAGTGATTTTGTTTAGTCAAATTCAGAGAAGTCTGCGAAGGACTTCAAGGAGGTTTAATCAAGCTAAGTGAAAGGCTAATGTAACAGCCTATAAAGTCCACTCCTGAATAATGCAAAGTGATGCAGGCAGAAAGGGGAAAACGCAACTCCTGTATCCCACAGAGCTCTTTTAATTACAGGAAAGTCCTAGAAACATTTTGGGTGGTTCTGTGAAAGCCGCTGATCAATATGCAGCTGTAATGAAGGAAAGGGCGTGTTGGAACAGGAGGTGAATCAGTGGTACACCCATAGCACCCTGCGCATCCATCCACCTCAGAAAGGACACTGTGTAATTAAGCAGAGCTGAGAGGACGAGGAGGATGATTAAAGGCAAGGAATCGTCTCTCACGCGGCCAAACTGGGAAAAAAAAAATCAAATGGGATTATTTGGGGAACGTCAAGTAGCTGGAGGAGACAGGACACGTCTTGGCGCAACAACGAAATACGTGTTGTTTTCGTAATTACTTCAGAAAAATACACCTAAGCTGCAGAATGCAATGCTATTCACATTATAGTTGCATGACTTACTACACGTCAGAGGGGAGGTGGACACGAACATGGGCAAGACGACCATCCACAGCTGAACCAGGCAGTGCAAAGGCAGGTTTGGCTGACACGAAGCCTCACACGCCAGCGTTCAGCGCTGCGGCTTAAAGGCTTGCAAGAGCCTCCCAGAGCCCCAGCGACACCACGCTTTATCCTCGGCTTTCCTGCGCCTTCTTACACACCACCTGCCCACAGAGCGGGACGGGGGCTGTCGGGCTACAGAGCGGGACGAGGGGCTTGCACCCGCCGTGTCCCTGCTGCCCCGTGCCCCGGCACCGCCAGCCCCCCGTCTGCTACAGGCTCCCAGAGCGTCAAGGGCAACAAACCCGAAAAACCCTTTTGTGCCTTCCCTGAAAACGGTCTGTGCTCATGTACTGCCAGGCCACGTTATTTCACCTCAGGGCAGCAGCTGCCATTTTTAAACATCC
>JMFS01072053.1:0-60143 GCA_000699545.1 Podiceps cristatus
ACTTATATATTTTGCCTTTCCCTGTTACCATTCCTCACCTCCAAAACTGCATAAGCTTTTCTTTGAAGGAAGTATCGCAAAGAAAAGAACATCTAAGGAAAAGTTTCAGGCTCTTAAAACGAGGTGTCTTGCATAATGGCAGTTATTTTTGCTCCAAGGGAGGAAAGAGTAAAAACCATGTATTTGTGAAGGAGGTCCAGCACTGTAAGAAGAATCATACTTATCCTTGCATACAGTGCAAATGTAGCATTAAAGAGCTTTATACCAAAAGAAAGTGGTACATAATACTGATTGCACTCAACAATGTTCCTAATCCAATGTATTCTTTCTGCAAAATCCATATAAAATAGGGAAATGACAATTTCAATGATTGTGAATGATACAGTTGAAGATTTGTCTCGCTTTGAAAATGCAAATAAACAAAAAACTTGCCTCTGCATGGAAAGACTTTTTATACCAGTTTAAAATAACTATGAGGTTTTCTCTCAGCGTGGCTAATGTTAAAACATGTTCAAATCCATGTACTAGTGATGGAAAGTAGACTTTAGACTTTATAGACTATAGTCTTTGCTTTTACCAGGATACACCCTTCTTAACTCTAAGTTTTCACCTGCCTTATTTTGAAACTAAAGCATGTTGCAGACCTACACAAGCATTTAAAGGGTTTATTACTCATGGTGGCTATAAGCAAGAGTAGCCTGAAGCATGTGGAAAGAAATTCCCTTCTTTTTGCTTTTTTTCCTGTTTTGAGACTCATGTTATGGGCTTTGATCTCCTTCCCTGTTCTCTTTCTCCTTTGTTGCTGAAGTAAATAGTTGACTTTTTTTTTTCTTTTGCAGTTTCATCACTTTAGTACATTATACCATTTGGCACAGGAGACACGAGGAACCACATCAAATAAAAGCACGTGACCACAAAAGCTGCCTTACCAACCATGATCCCAGATTTACTGTCAGTTTACCATTTTTCAGACTTGCTCGACCATAACCAAATCCTCCCTATCACATGAACAACGTGGTGCTTGGCAGAAGCCTTGGGATAGTGCTTTGATCAGTAATACAGAGCTTAACAGTAAAATAACAGAACATTACTCTTGTAACTGAAAAATCGGTCGGTCTAGCTTTGTGACAGTGTTCTCTCCCCTTTCTAATAATAGTCCATTTAAAGCAAACATAATTAACATATTGCTTGTCCACTCAAATCTACTACAAGGTAAAGTGTGTCCAAGAAAAAGTTTCCATTCTATTTTTAAAGAAACAATGTTTACTTATAATTGCTTCTGCTTCAGCACTGCTAAAACAGAAATGTGTGTCTTTAGCTAACAGAGACAATCTGAGGTATCTACATCGTTGAGGGTACAGAAAAAAAAATACAATCACAAAAAGACCTAGAGGGAAAACTATGCCAAATCTACTTATTTGGAGAAAGAATCCCGGTCAAACTCAGACTAAAAATCTTGCCATTAGAGTTGAAAGGAGAATACCATTCTTTTTTTCCTTGACCGACTAGAGGTTCAGAGTAAATACGTCTGAGCTCCTCCTGACTAGTGACTGGAAAAAATTATGAAATAATCACTGTAAAAAGCAAATACTGAAATCAAAACATATTTTAGTTTCACAGACTGTGCAGAAAACTGCAAGTCAGACTTGCTGAGCTTTATTTGCAGGTCTTCTGCTGACTTCATATGTTTTAGCAAGTTATTACAACCAGTCTGTTCTCTGCTTGCCCACCTATAATATCCAGATGCTTATACTGAAGTACACTGAAGTTTAATAATGTTCACAGAATAGTGTAAAAGCTATAGGATGAAGTAATCTGTAAGTGCTAATGAATCCTGCTTTGTTTGGGTTATTCTGACTTCTGCATTCTTCTGCAGGTAAAATTGTGAAAAAAAATCTCAGTTTTCTATAATGTATTTCCCATTTTAGACAAAGTGGCTATACCAAGGAAAGATTTACACTAACTGTACAGATTCTGGGTTCTAACAGACTTTAACCTAACAGACTTACACACAAACCATAGCTTGGGTGATCCAACACTGAAAGACTTATGAAGACAGGAGCTCTATCCCCTGGATTCTCCTCCTCCTCAGGGAAAAACAAAACAAAACAACAAAAACCCACCAAAAACAAGAATCATGAGATGAATAGATAGCTAATCCTATAATTAAATTAGGATACATCTCTTGTTTTCCCTTCCCTGACCAGATTCAGGGCTGGAAGGAGAAAGAACAGATACTCTTGCAGTATAAAGCTTTTCTTACTGCTATTTGATAGTATAAAAGTCATAAAACACTAGTATTTCCTCTGTATCAGATAAATCGGGACAGAAGGGATTTTTTCTTTGCTTAATAGCTCTTTATATGCAGAAAGGTTCTGCATAAAGAGGACTAAAGGGTTTCCACTGACATGTTGAATGAGTGAAAACCTGGGCTGCCAACGATGGAAAAGGGAGCTCTCCACCGTCCTAAGGCCTCCCGTTCTCTGAAGAAACAAACCCACGTGAGGGTAACATTGATTTCCCAGCTGATCGGACACTTCACGGTACACAGCGGTAGCACACGGTATACAAGCACTCTGCCTACAACAGTCATCACGTTGCTTTCTTCTCTGGGTAAGGGGACTCACTTTCATCAATTAGTCCGCAGCTTACAGCAGACACCCTGGGCAGGCAGGCAGGCCGGCAGAATTGATTGCCCTCCGGGAACTACATCATGCCTCAAGGCACAAGCTTCAGGAAAGGTTCAAGCGAGTGCAACAGAAATAATCAGCAAGGCTTCAATGTGTGCAGTGGTTTAAAATACAGGTTAACTTAACTAGTGTCAGCAATACCACTCTGTAACACAGCACAGTGCACAACTTTTGATCACTTATTCGTTCTGACAATATAAAATCAAAGTGACAAGTATAAAAGCAATGTATTTCAAACTGATTCAAAGTATTAAAAACCTCCTCATGCTTCATAGATAGAATTGCAGTATGAATAGGTTCAAAAAGAGAATATGAAAAGTCCCACAGGCTATAAATAGCATGATTCTCTTACAAGGCTCAAAACAACCTTCTAACAAAGGTTGCTTTTGTGTTTCAACTTACTATGTTTAAACCCTCCTTAATTTTTTCCACCAAGAAAACCTCAATAGCAAGGTGTATTACAAATTTAATAGTCAATCAATGCAGTTTGGTTTTGGAAAGGTTGCAAATAATAATGAGAAATCCATAACAAATGTCACAAGGAATGGAATTTAAAGACACTATGGTCTCAAAAAAGTTGCTCTCTTCCCCCCCTCCCCCCAATGTATTACTTACTACTAATAATTCTCCATCAGCATAGCAAAGTATTTTTTAAGGAAAACAGTTATAAGGCCACCTGAACAAGTTGCTCTATGCCTCACAGTTTAAACATGAGGGCATGGTTCCTGCCCTGTGCACAGTCTGGTATTTCACACTCCACAACACAGTGAGAAATTGAAAAGCAGGGATTGAACAACAGAGGAGGAAGCACATGGATTGCAGTAAGGAGACTTAAGACTTAAACATTTATTGAGGAGAAATATGTATTTCCAAAGTATTTTGCTTATTTCTTAAAGGAATCTTGGCAGCAAATTAAGAGAAATCTGAATGGGAAGTGAAGTCAAAGAAGAGTTTCACAGAGAATTAAATAAAATGTGGCAATACCAGCCAAGAAAACCTCAAATGACCAGAAAAAGTGACAGGAAAGAAACCCAGACAAATGGAGCAGCAGCAAACATCACTGAACAAAAAAGGTACAGATAAGATAGGCAACATGGGCAGATAGAAAAGAAAGAGAACACTACACGGTCCTATTTTGTTTTCATGTCCGAAGTAGTTAAAAAAGCAGTCAGTGAAGATTAAATAAATGATGCCAGGAGAAAGACCATGTAGCCTAACCTACTGCAATTGTCTTCTGCATGGATCTCGGGAGGAAGAGCAAGTGTGAAAGAAGCTGGAGATGTGTCACAACTAAGAACAAGATTTTGGCTGAAGAGTGACCTGTAACCTAGTTGCAACACTTTTTCATCTTGCACTGATTTGAGATGCCAACACAAAACTGGGAAGTTGTTTAAAATGATGCACTATCCCCATTTCTCCTCCACATGGTCTGTGAATGAGGAAACGTTGAGGCTGTTATCTGACATTTTACTTCTCAATTTCCTGTTGTTCAGAAATGTACTTTTAATGGCATTACCTGTTTTGCAGATATATTTATAACTACTTAACTGTGAATATACTGAGGGTCTTCTAAGTCACACGTAAAAAACTACTGGGCATTGTCTCTTTTGCTTGAAGGGAAAAATGCATTGACTTGAAGTGCTGTCTTAAAGGAACTAAATGGCTTACATGTAGCATGAAGACAGGAGCTGGGAATCAAACTTTTGTATAAATAAGAAAAAGAAAACTAGAGCACTGGTATGCTGTGAGCAGTATTCTCCTCTGAAACAGTAGGACTAAATAAATTAATGAAGGGATTGAGGACTTATTTATAGTGAGGATCACTGGAAACTCCTCTGCACTCAAGGCTGGGCGGTATGTTACACAGTGCTTGTCATCATTTAAGATACTGATCTGCTCTTTTATAATCCACTCTGCTTTAGTGATGGACATCTACCAAGCAATCCCATTGAACAGAATATTTATTACAAATCTACGTGAATCTTCTCTTATTACCCATCCATAAGTGGATAACATAAATGAATAACTGTTCTGGGATGGTATCTGTTATAATTATAAATATATGCCCTATATACCTATAATATCTTATCAATCTTCCAGCATGCATTCAATAACATCCAGCTTACTGTATTACGACTGTTTGCATGGCAGGCAATTTTCTAGTACTTGTCCTAAGCCCAGCAAATCATCAGTGTCTTTATCATGAAGCAGAAAAAGGTGTCTTAAAAAACTGTACAACTCCATTGCCTTCCTTGCTTACTGTTCTCCCATTTTTCTGAAGAACAAGAGTAATTTCCGATAACTTGCAGCCTTTTATGTTTTATGATTGCACTTGCTTATATTGTTCCTTATTTTATTTATGGTCCCTAATCTACTAGTCAAATTACAGTAATTATCTCTTATTGTTAATCTTTTCCTGATATTGCTTAATGCCTAACACTTCCAGTGACACAGTCATTTTGTAAGCACACTATTTTTTGCCTCTGTGCTAAAATAGTGCTGTGTTGTAGACTTCTCCCACATAATGATTTTTTTTCCGTTCTCAGGTCAGACAGCAATCCTCATTTGTGGATCTCTTCTATCTGTAGAAACATTTCATGTAAGAAACATCCTGTCCCTGCATCACCAGCATCACATTTGATTAGCTTATATGAAGAATGAGAAATGCAAAGTACTGAAAGGGTAAGAAATCTTGCAGAAAAAAAATCAGAAATGAAATGAAAGCAACATGCTGGAAAACTTCTGGATATGAAGATGAGCATTTGGGTCATCGATAAGAATGCCCAAGGGAGGCAGAAAGTTAGAGGAGAAAAATGTTTTTCTTTCATACATCTGGCTTCTGACACTGATTTCCATGTGTATGCAGTATGATTAAGGGGCATTCTTGCTCAGATCGTGAAATTGGCTTTATCTTATGTTCAAAAATGATGTGGAATGCTACAAGTCTGGTCTGGTGCTCCCGCTAAATGCTCCAAGAGGCCTAGTGAGCTCAGGTTTTACGTAAGCCAAGAATGTTCACATGTGGACGCAAGGCAAGAGAACATAAGTTTTTCATGTAAACACAGCCACTGTGGTTTGACAAGCTAATAAGAACCATGTTAAACCCTTTCTCGCTTAACGAGACAGTAAGAATCTGCTGGGATGGTTTTTACAGCCCCTTTCAGAATCTTTACCACAGGTATTTGGGTAAGTGTGTTTTGTTCCTATGAACATAAATAATTCAAAATTCATTCTAATATATTCTCTTCAAAACAAAGGGAAGCAGAACTATGCGTCACATCGCAAACAGGCAGCCTTTGGTAGGTGGGAAGACTGGGAATAATTCTCAGAAGAAAACGCTGGCGCTTTGAAACACTGGTTGACATCAGAGGTAACAAAGGTTCCTTGTGTAACAAGGTAGACACAGGTCTACTTTTAAAACAAAAAAGGAAAGGCAGAAAATAAACCCACAGGTCTTCATCGTGTTAAAATCAAAGGAGGGACCCCATACGTGCCCAAGAAACTGGAAATCCCGTAATTTGGAACTTAGAGCAGTGCTTAGTTGGTCAAAAGGTGAACACAGGCATTCCCAGGAATTCATTTTTATTGATGCCTGGATTTTGTTCATGGAGCAGTTTCATTACAACACATGCTGTGAGACAAAGACTGGAGCGAAAATCCTTTTCACAAAGATTCCCCTTTTTGCCAGAACAGGTTGCGAAGGCATATAGTGCACATATACACATCAGTCAGGCCTGAGCCAAATGTATACACTTGCATCCCATAAGCTTCCTTTAATGCAGGCCCTCTCGCCCTTAGAAACTGCACATGCTTACACAGTCACTGAATGACAAAAATTCCAACTTTCCATTAGTATACCTTATCACCTTTTAAGGGTTTGATTAATGTTACTTAATGTTTAAGGGCTTGAGCGCATTTGCAAGTTGAGTGCTTAGATAAGGGAATGGCCTAAACGGTATCTGCAAGTAGATGTATTTACAAATAAATATCAGATGCTTTGTTAAACTAGCCTTTTTAGTTGCAGAATGACATTTTCAAAAAGCTTGTCAGCTTTTAAATAATTCATGTTTTGTCTTTTAATAAGACTGAAGATATTAGAATTCTACATCTGGAATAGCTTCTTAAATTAAGTCCTTTCTATTGGAAATTATATTAAGACTCTTGTGTCCTATAGATATGTAAAAAAAAAAAGTTACACTGACTCAAGCAATAATATCAGAGAAGTTTTCAATAAGAATAATGAAGGAATGGATTAAAATACAAAACAGCATTAACCTTGCCTTCCTGCTCCCTCACTCTTAAAATATTAGAAATTTCTTTGTTTTCTTTCCCAAGTAGTTCTTCCCTCTATCCCTTAAAAAAAAACCAAAAGCATCAACTAATTTTTGTATCTGGTAATAAATGCATCAGCTACGTCAGTGTAAAACCAATACTGCTACGAATACACTCTAAAAGGACAACTAAAAAACCCCTAAAATTAGTAATCAAATGAGGCACATTCCATGAACTAAAATTAAATTCACAAGAGATAAGAACTACTTCAAAGAAACCTTTTTGTCAATGGTGGCTTATTTCCAAGTCAAAGATCTACCACTGGTCAGAAGAGATTTATTTACCAAGATAAATTGTGTAACAAATTCCATTAGAGTCACACTTTGTTTGCTCCAACTTTCTGAGACCTAACTGTGATTATGATTAGTTATACTGAGACTTCTAGATTATAGGCTGATACATCACTCAATCTGATGAAGACTACGATGTCTTGCCAGTATTTGTATGTGTTCTTTTATGAAGTTCTTCCATAAAGGAGTATGTTTTTCTCATTTTTTCTTTTCCCCTCAAACTTCTGTACTGTATGCAATAATCTCCTAACAATATCAGCTTTTAATTGACTTTACATTTAAATGTAAACAGAAGTCTTCATTCAAATCAAGGATTTAGCAGCTTTTCACCCATTATACAATATATGGGACAAAATTTTTTATTCATTAAATTATAAGTTGAGTGGCTGCTAACACTACCCTGTGTGTGCTCATGATTAGGAAGCTGTTGTAATTATCTTGTATGGCTATGTAACAGAATGTGGTTTTAATACTTAAGCTAACCTAACGTAAGAAAAAGAATTTATGCCCAAGGTGAAAATATTCTGATTTTTGGCTGAGAATGTTTATATTCTAATTGCATTTGGCTGCTTCTACCAGCAATAAATATTAGCACGGTGTTGGAATCTTCTGTGTTATCCATGCTGTCATGGTTTAGCACTATAGCAGCTACTAGGAAGAAAATTAACTCTATACTAGCCAAAACCACGACACATGCATATGTTTGGATATCATGTACTTTTATTTCTTTGAAGTTCTTTAAATTTTGATTTCTTTAAAGAAATACCACTTGATAAATCAACCTAACTACAAAACAAGCTACAGTAATATACTTAAATTGTACAAACTACAACAACTGATTGTTTTCTCTTCAAGATCTCTTCTTCACATGTGCATGTTTGAAGTTTATGATCTTCCGCTTTAATGTCAAGTCACTGTGTAGCCACACATTCTCTGTTCTAACCAAATTCTGCCAATAGTTTCTGGGGTAACTTAAGAGGAAACAGCCACAGCCATTTGCAGACTAGAGAAATACACAGAGGACTTATACTTGAGGATTACTGTCTGACCTGAGAGGTCATGCTAGGAACAAACCAAACTACACCTGACTTCCACAAAACACTTTCAAAACGAAAAAGCCTTACAAGTGGCACCACCCCAAACTTTCAGTTTAACACAAAAGACTAAACCTCTTCATTAAATAACTCGTAATCAATGTTCGCTATTTTCTTGGTTAATCCAGTGGAAATCTGACATTCTTTGTTAAACCAGAAGATACATGGCTAAGAGTGACAGAAAAAACATGAGGTATTGGAAGAATATTTAAAAATAAAAGCGTTGAAGTAGTACATGTCTTGTTAAAATACCTTTCACCCTGCAAGATGTAATGGGTTTTAACAATACATAATACAATTTGTGCATAGTGCAGAGACTGCTTCAAATCCATTCATATACAATCCATGATACAATTTAAGTCAGGGAATGAATACTACTACATGCTAATAAAAGCAAAGTAGAACTCATGACTACTTCAGAAGCTGAATATGACCAGAATTTCTCAAGGAGATCCTCAGCATCTTTCAAAGTGAAGTTTGCTATTGAGTCGTTTCAGTTTATCCAAAATTCTTACTTCCATCAGCTAAAAACGTCACGGTGTCAACAAAATCCCTTGGATATCAGCTGCTAAGGCAAGTTACCCATTTCCTCGCTCCACAAAATTTAAAGAAGACATTGCACACTGTCTACACTATCTATCTGTAACCGCAGAAGTGCATGATTCTGGACCCAGACTACTTTGCAAGCTTTTTTTATGGTGAAGATTTTTCACTCATGAAAGTTATTTCTGAATTGACTAAAGAATGTAAAAAATGAAACTCAAACTTTCAGTATCATTTAAATCTATAAATAGTATTTTAGAATTCTAGTTTACCTGCTAACCCTGGGGCAGGAATAGCTGATTTGGGGCTTCTAAGTGCTTAGGTTATTATTTTGTTGTGAAGACTGAAGTTCTCAGAAATCATACACTCTTTGCTTTTTCTTCTGTTTCCTGTCTTCAACGTACAGGCCATCATTGGATGTTTTAAAGTGAATTATAATGAATGTGTTAGCTTATGAAGATTTTAGGTCTGCTGCAAAGTTGGAGTAAAAAAGAAAATAGCAAACTGACCTTACAAGAACAACAAAATACAGTTCCGAATTTAAATCTAAACCTCCCTGTATATAGCCTCTGTTCATTTGGCTTCTTTCTTCTAAATACCCGGAGGCTTCCTACTACTATATATACAATATTACTACTTTAGTTAGTGTTTCTTTGGCTACCGGTCAATTTTAATCTTCCTTTAAAATTGCAGAGGTTACACATACCAGGGAAATCTTACTCATCTCCTTCTTTCATATTTTCCATCTTTCACTAAGAGTTTGGAGCGACGATGCAGTTCTAAGATCCTACATACGCCAAATTTCACTTCAGATTAAGAACTAGTCATAGGGTTTACAAAAGCAGCTGTTCTGTATATGCAGATGAGGAAATGATATATTTGATCCTTGTTTACTTAGGTATATTATTATCCACCTTGGTTTAAAATAAAAATGTGCTTAGAACCATAGGATTTGGAACTACTGTACCTAATATGTTGTTTTTATGCTGAAAAAAGAAAGCAATAGGGAGATGAAATCAACAAAAAACAAACAAAAAATGCCAACTAATTCAGACCACAGGAAGGACAGCAAATCCAAGAATCGCCCTTATTTTGTCCTTTTTCTTTAAATATGCCAGTTCAAACTTGGCATTTGTATATACTGGATATAATGCACTATATACAGAATTCAGTTGTTATAACCTTGAACACGTAAATCCTTATCTGAATGTCTATTTGAATTTGGCGATAAAATGAGATATCGCCTTTGCCCATATAACCACCTGTATCTGTATGAACCTCCTACACAACACATGTTCATATACAAAACATGTAGCAAGAAGTCAAATACCATTTTTTTCCTCTCCAAAACCCCCAAAGAATTAGAAATGTCAAAGTTTTCATTCCCATATCAATAGTAATTTGGTTCTCTTCTGCACGTGTACTAATAATGCAATGTTACCAATGTTAATGCCATATTAATATATGGACATGACCTACTAAAGGCTGATGAATTACTTCTTTATATTGCATGAGTTTTATGTGTGTAAACATAATCTATAATATTCCAAGAGTGTAATCTCTGTATTTCATTTATTCCTGAATACCTGCCAGTCAATGTTTACCTACCTGTATTTGCTTATATCGGGACGATTCACAGCATAAATAACAATGTAGTTCATGGGTAGCACAGCTAATAAAGTTTGGATTCCAATGAACTTCTACAGTGCACTGGATTGACTTTTTAACTGAATTGTGTTAAAGCCACAGCACAGCATGTGTTCACTCTTTATTAAACATCAGAGAAACCACACAGGAAAGATGTTCTAAATGCCTTTGCCAAAGGAAAAGCTTCAAACGGTGTTCATGCCTTGTAAGACATCAGAGAATACATTCAGGATACAAATCTTGACTGAAGAGAGGGATTTTTTTCTGATGTTTAATAAGGCGTGAATTCTGACTGAAGCACTTCCTGGGATTACAATATTCATAATTTCCTTCTCCCATATCGATTCTCTGTTCACAGAATACAATTACGCAGGGGCTTCAGCCTTTCCTTCAGGTAGCAGTAACAGAACCTGCCTTTCCTTTTCATAATACCTTCACATTTTCAAGACTTCTACCCTCCTGCCATTTTTTTTTTTTTTTTTTTAAATGGCCAGCAAGCTCAAAAATTTGCAGGGCAGAAATGACAGATACCTGCATGCACAGACAACATGATCATACTGATTTTGTAGGAAAGAAAATTAATTTTCTTAGGAAGACAGATTAAAAAGTAACCACGGTTTCCCTACTCACAAAGTATCTAAGGAGGAACAACAATTCCATTGAAGCCCTTGGCAGAGTTTACCAGTGGGAATGGAGCCAAGACCTCACCCTCAGCCTAGGCAGAAAACTACAGCAAATCCAAAAAAACCACCCTCCAAAACCAACTCCATTGATTAACCTAAAAGGTTAAATAAAAAAGTTAAAACCAACTGTTTAAATTCACATTGCATATGCAATTCAGAGAGATGAACAGGTTTTTTTCAGACACTTCCAGAATAAGAACAAGCACAGGAAACTTCATCCCATTAGGTAAATCATTTGCCAAAACCACTGTTGCGAGAGCTTCTACAAATGCCTCCTTAACCACAACCCCAGGACTGCTAATGTAATACTAGTAATCTGATTTCTTTACCATTAGGGTATGGAGCTACATATTCAAATGAGTAATTTCAAAAAAAGTTCTGCAAACCTGAGGTGTCAGCAGAGTGTATAACACGATGCTGTCACAGAAAAAATACTGATGCCTCTGAGGGAGGGAAATTTGAATCAGGAAGACAGATACGCTAGTCCCAAGGAAGCTTCAAGACAGCACTCTTTTGAAGCAGTTATCTCATATGGAAAACCTCAGTCCACAACTGAAAAAAAATCTAAATAAAAGAAACAAAAGAAAAATATTTATAATGGAAAACATGAAGCAATTTTCAGCTGCATCAAATTTCAAAGGTTCTCAGCTGTCCCAGCTTCCAGCTTTACTGGAAAGTAAGAGTTGCTTAATACCACTGAAAATATCTGACAAACTCCTCTTAGTCTAAGTTTAGAGATATGACCTTTTTTTTTCCCTGAGAAGGAATCTATTAGTCTTTATAGTTCAGTTTTGGACAAGTTATGTATTTATGAATCTCTTCTTGGGCAGTACCCACACTGTAAAATTTTAAAACATCCAGCAGAAAATATGGAAGTTTTACCACCATTTCTTAAGTTAGGAAAGGCTTTTGTACTCTACCCATCTCCTCCAGTTTGAATTTTAAAAAGTAATACAAAATGCACTGAAGAGATAAAAAAACACCAAAAAACCCCAAACCAAAACAGGAACCTGCTCTCAGAGTTCTGTCTAGCAAGATTTTCTAGTAAAAGCTACTCACCATTCGATTTACTACTGATTTACTGTAAAACAATTGTCTGTTACGCAAGGATAGTTAGCTCTTGCAGGGCAAAACCCCTCCAGCACAAAACAGAAATGCTGCTGTTCACACATATTTGAAATGTTATGGCAGCTCTCTGGGCTTCAAACTGTTTTCATTTTGGTGAGTGCACAGGATACTCCTGAATGTAGTTCTACTATTTTTTTTTTTTTTTTAAACAAACAAACAAACATTCCTTTAGTTTCTCATAAGTGTACTTAAAAGTCTGGTCATCCCTTGTCAGAGTCAATGCAGGTCATCTCAAGCACTGTGCTCTGTGTTGCACTGATGACAGGCACCACAAAGGAAAACTCACTGGAAATTTAACATTAACAAACAGTACCCTAAGAGCCACCTGTATCCAGAGAATTGCCACCATTTTTTTTAAGCACAGCAAAGATAAGGTTTCCCACTCAGACAAAACCAAGTTAAAGGACGTGGCCATGGAAATTACAAACACATGATGAAAGCTGAGTTTTGTTCCTGTGAGGTCTTCCCTAAGTTTTAGGCAAATGGGTAACGTCCTCATTTCAGAACCTCCCTCCCAGCACGTATTTTACATACACACTATGTGAAAGCTATACTGATTCCTTCCCACTTAGGGGTAGTCCTGTCTCACCCTACAGCTCTTTGAAAGAGTCACCAATGAGTAAATAATTAGCTCTAACAGTGGAGTTAAATCAGCAGGGGGTTCAGTAGCGATCTGTATTGTTCAAAATATTCACAAATGACCTGGCAAACAGGTGAGTTGCCAGGTGGCAGTTCAGTGACTATACGCTATTGAGGGTAGTCAAGGCAAGTTCTAACCATGAAGAGTAATAAATGGGCTTTGAAGCAGAAGAACTGGATGATAGCAAGAAATAAAGAGATTTAACACAGGCAAATATGAAGTGATGCGTGTGGAAGAAACAATCCTAACTGAAAACATAAAATGATGGACACGAAGCTGAACATTCAAGCTAATCTTGGGGTTATGAACTGACAGTTCAGTTAAAATGTCAGCTCAGCACCAACTAAAAAGCCAAAACTAAAAGTAGTACAGGGTTATGAGGAAAGAAGTAGAAAGTTGTCTGCAGGATGACTCAGTCTGGAAAGCAGAAAACAAGGGCAGGAGCATAAGTGAGAACCATAACATGTTGAGGGATATGGAAAATGTGAATAAGCATTGACTAGTTGCCATCTCTTCCAATACAAGTGTAGTGGTCACCATTACACCAAGCTGGCAGGAGCTAGGTTCCAAACCAAAAGGATGTAGGACCTTCATGTGAGATGTAGTCAAGCTGTGAAATTCCCTGTTGCAATATGTTCAAAGGGCAGGGTGGTCGAGCCCAAGGAAGAGAAATTCATTCAGGATTACTGACTACAGACAAATCAAAGTACCTGAGCCACCAATGGCTTAGGGCTGGAGAATTATTAGGCCAAAATAACATATGTGCTAGCCCTGTTTCTAAATACTTTAATATCATTTTGCACATGCGTTTAATTTTCTAGTTGGTCAACATACTTAGATGTTACTGCAAGGTAGTTTACAGTGATAAATTTTAATCACAAACAGGTATCTTCCTATTAACATAAAATAAAAGAATTGTCACAGAATTATATGATTAAAATAGATATTAGTTGTTTAAATGATGGGGTTTGCTAAAAAATACAATGAAAGTAGTAAGTAACCTGAACTAATGGGGGGAAAAGGGAAGAACTTTAGAACAGTTCTATTTTCTTTCCTCCCAGAGGAGGTTTTAAAGTAACTAATTTTGTGCTCAGCAAAATGAAAGGTAGTATACCTTCAAAGAGCTTTAGAACTGATAAAAGAAGGAAGCACTGAAATAAAGATCCTCCTATGAATACCTCAATAGCGCTACGACAATGACCTGACTTGTCTGACATGAACTCAGGCTGGGTGGAACATGTGGAAAAGCACCCAATCTGAAGGGGTAGGACCCTGCCCTCTTCTGCGAGTACATGTGATATGCCAGGGATCATGATGATGTTTTTAAAAACACACAGCTCTGCAAAATGTACTGTGCTAGCTTCCCCACCCCAGCTTAAGATACAATCCCTCTGACAATATCAACAGTTGCCTAACATTACATTTCACATACCACCACGATTTGGATGGCATGTGCTTGTTTGAAAGAGAATTTGAGACACTAACAGTTGCTGTGATGAGGTTTAAGAGGAGGGTGAAGGAAGTAAACTGAGAATCAAGGTTACAAAATGCCTCTATTCATTCCTCCATGGGGATGAAACAGTATGAACAAAACAACCAAACCCCAAACACTATTTACTTTGGGAAACAGAGTATGTCAAACTTCTCAGAGTAAGTGGAGTCAAATAAGGACACAATTGGCCTAAAGACACCACCAGCAAATTCCCGTGCACAATGATATTGCTTCATACAGGTATGGCTGGCTGCAAGATACAGATTGAGGACAGCAAGCAAATTGCATCCCCAAACACGGTAGTGATTTAGGGATGCACTTATGCACTAGTGAAGATCCACTTACAAGTAATGCCGGAGTTGTGATTAAAGGTCTTATAGCAATCACAAATATTACTGCTAAGGCCTCTTACATGAACAAAAAATTTTGTAATTAGCCAACGCTGCTGCCTGATTCTAATTGTGTGCTCCTTGTTTCCAAGCCACTGCAGTACGTAGTAGAGATGTGGCTGATACAGCTAGCTCTGTTTAACCTTTTTTGGGAGGCGAAGGGAGAGAAGACAACTACAAACATTTTACTTGATGCAATGTTCTTCTCCTTTGTTTGGTCTTTGGGAGAGTTATAATGCAGACTTGAGTTGATACTTGACGTATTTTCATTAATGGGAACTTGAGGTAAAAATACTAGCAAGACTAGGTAGACCGATTTATTTGAAGTATTGCAAATTAGCATATCTCAATATGTAAATCCACAGTCCCTGAAACAGTTTTCCATATGGCAGCGACAATAAAAGCATCTCCACGTAAGCCCTCCAAACTTGGGATAAAAGCCCACAGGAATCCCCTTTAGGCATGGGAGGTAACTTCAGTAGCTAAGGTCGAAGTCAGTCCTTGGCTATTTCACTGTGAGTTCAAACAAGATTTGTCAGAATTCTAGCATGGAAGAGACTATCAGACTGAAGCTCTGTCTATGAGGAATTAAAAGACAACCAACTTGTTTCCCAGTTGCCACTCAGTTTCTTTGCTACATTAAAATCAGATAAAAATCAATCACTAATAGATTTCCCAGCCTTCCCTTTCTTACTAACCTGCTGCCATCACTGAACACTGTAAAAGGTCAGGGGACTGATGCTATCTTGTTAGACACAGCAAAAGCCCCAGCAGTAAGTAACCAGAAATTTTCTACTGTGGAAGAATATAGGTTGTATATTTAAGGACAAACAACTTCAGAAAAAAAAAAAGAATACCAAAACGTGGAAAAACAAACAAACAAACAAAACCACAACACTAAATTTGCAATAAAGAAAACATCTGAAGGTTGGTATTATTCTAGAATTGTGTAAGTTGGAGGCAAGGGGGTTCACCATTCGAGACACTTTAAATTTGCACTTACCATGAAATCCCGTCTGAAAGGTTCAAGGAACAAAAGCAGAAGCGGTCAAGAAGAATGGAACTATCTCATTCTTTTATGAGAGGCGAGTTTCCTGAAAAATTGTATTGCCTGTTTGCAGCACCTGAGCTACACAACCAAAGACACTTCTCAAACATAAATGAAATAAAAATGATTTGCATCTCTGTTCTGACTGACCTGACAGAGTAGCTTCTTGTTAGAAATTAGTGATTGAAATAGTATTCCTGAAGAGACTGGAGGTCATGGTTATATACATCACAAACTTTTCAAGTACTGCATACTAATATCTAGATTATTTCTTGTAACTAACTCATCACTTCCCTTTCTCCAAGTCTGCCAAAGCAGTGACATGCAACTGTTACCAGCTGTTACCAACTTATCCGTAAGTTTCTAATACGATTGGTATCCTAAATATTTTCAGGGAATGAAAGACAAAATTGGTTGGGGGAATGTCTTCATGTCAATGTCTGTCATCTTTCAAATTGACAAAACATGAAAAATTGTATCTGAAATGCACAAATTTATTGCCTAGTTAGTGACTTCCCGTTCCATGTATTAGTGGTGGGAAAAAAAGAGACACCCAGGTCTTTACATGTCAAACTTACAGTCCTATGGTTTGTGTTACACCTACTCCAAATTCCTTTCTCTTTGGAGACCTACTTTGGAAAGTGACCTGTCTAAAGGTCAGTACTTGGAAAAAGCTGTCTGTCCTTCAAGGAACCATATATTTATTCAGCATCTAATTAGTGTCAGCCTGAAGAACATTTATGCAAACTTGGTCAGGACTAAAAGTAACTAATTGTAGCTCATCTAGCTAAATGCTGGTTTGGAAGGGTTGGAATTTATGTCCAATATATGGTCTGATTTTTCTAACTTTGCAAGAAGAAATAAAAATTCAGTACATGTAAAAGCAAAGGAAGTCTGGAGAACGTCTGACTACAAACTATTATTTATCAAGTCCAAAACTCTGGGTAGATGTTTCAAGATCCTAAAGATAAAAATCTTTAAATTTAAAATTTCATACTTTGCCTTGAAAGATCTCTACCACCTGTCTACCAGGAAATCCCCAGAATTGCTCAGTTCTATTGAATGATCTTCAGGAGCAGGCATTTTCATCTTTCCTTCAATGTAAATTTCCATGAAGGGGAGCTGAATCACAGACAACTCCCAAGGAAGCAGGAGACGGAGAATAAAAGAGCAAATGCTCCTAGTTGGGAAAAAAAGAACTGTATTTTAAAAATGTATTTCTATTAGTTAAAAGAACAGGGAAGAGACTTCTGGGCAAGGCCTGGCCAGGCAAGAGGAGTATACTACTTAACAAAGTGACAGAGGAGACAGAGATTCAGGAATGTCCCCAGACTAGCAGCTTTGAGAACTTAGGGGGTGAAAGGGTGGAAAAGGAAGGAGGGGAAGGACAGATGGGAAAGGTTGCTGGAGACACTGGAGAAATTAGGGATGCACTTCAATATTATAAATACACTTATAAGATACATAGTTGTCCTTTTTTTTTTTTTTTAAAAAAAAAAATGAAACTTAAAGTTTTGTTAAAAACAAAAAACACCCACCCCCCCAAAAAAAACCCCACAAGCACAACTCAAATCAAAAAACCCCCAGTAAACCACCAAAATCCCCTCTGTGTTACTTTGTATGCTTTTTTCCTCTCTTTTGTATGGCACTAAGAGCTACCCAATAAAACAGGTATTTCTCCTCCAATGGTTAACTGAAATAAGTACTATGCTTCAGCAAATCTTTTGGATACTTTCAACATAAAACAGAGTTTAAATTAGCCACAGCTGTGATGTTTCAAAAATCAGTTTGGGGGACTGGTATCTTAATCAAGGTGAAAGTCTCTTTAGCCTGGCCAGACAACATATCATATCAAGACTGACCAGACACTGAAGCAATTCTAAAGGACCAAATTAATTTCCAAAAGATGCTTGCCTTTTTCCTTCTTAAGTATTTAGGTCTCACATTGCACATGTACAAAATTATAAGCTGATCTTATCAATGCCTACTGGAGCAGGGTCCTGCACCTGGGGAGGAACAACTGCATGCACCAGAACAGGTGAGGGGCTGACTGCCTGGAAAGCAGCTCTGTGGAGGAGGACCTGGGAGTCCTGGTGGGTGACAAACTAACCATGAGCCAGCAACGTGCCCTTGCGGCTAGGAAGGCCAACGGCACCCTGGGTGCATCAAGGAATGTGGCCAGCAGGTCGAGGGAGGTCCTCCTCCCCCTCTGCTCTGCCCTGGTGAGGCCCCAGCTGGAGTCCTGTGTCCAGTTCTGGGCTCCCCAGTTCAAGACAGACAGGGAGCTACTGGAGAGAGCCCAGCAGAGGGCTACTGAGATGATGAGGGGACTGGAACATCTCTCCTATGGGGAAAGGCTGAGGGAGCTGGGGCTATTTAGCCTGAGGAAGAGAAGACTGAGAGGGGACCTCATCAATGCTTATAAATATCTCAATGGTGGGTGTCAACAGGATGGAGCCAGACTCTTTTCCGTGGTGCCCAATGACAGGACAAAGGGCAACAGGCACAAACAGGCACAGGAAGTTCCGTCTGAATATGAGGAAAATCATCTTCACTGTGCGGGTGGCAGAGCCCTGGCACAGGCTGCCCAGAGAGGCTGTGGGGGCTCCCCCTCGGGGTTTTCAAACCCGCCCGGACGCGTTCCTGTGCAGCCTGCTCTGGGTGACCCTGCTCTGGCAGGGGGTTGGGCTAGATCATCTCCAGAGGCCCCTTCCAACCTCTGCCCTTCTGTGGTTCTGAAGAGAACTGAAATTGCATTTATGCCATGTTGTAGGTGTAAGAAATGACAATAAACCAAGACCTTGAACGTCATCATCTTAATTTCAGAAATGCTTTTCCCAAAGCTCCCTATGAGTTCCCGTAACACAACTTCACCCTCCCAAGTGTTAGCTACTATTGTTTTTCCAACACAACTACAATGGCACAGAGACGTAAACTGAAGTTATAGATACATTTCCCCCCCCTGCGTTCAGTTTAATGGTACAACCCAAAATACAGATTCTACTACCCAAAATATGCTACTTGAGCTTTTTGCGAGGTTAAGATAAACGGACAATTTGAGGTTATTCCCCCTAGCAACACACAACAACAAACATGACTTTCCCTGTGCAGCACCAATTTTATGATTAAATAAATTTATCAAAAAAACTTTTTTCTTTGTTATAATATTCAACTGATAAGCAAACTGATTCTACTTCACAGCTACATTCCAGGTGTGAACAAACACACTGACTGGAAAACTTATACTTCCTCAAACTAATTACTTCTTATTTCCAAGAAAAGGCAGTTTGAGAGACTGAAAATGACAGACAAGCAAAAATGACCCAGAGTTTAAAAAGAAATCCCCTACAGCCAATATACTGGAAGCTGTCTCTGAATCATCACTGCCCATGAGGTTTCCAGATACCCTTTTCAACCCCCTTTAGCAGAATTCCTATCTGCCAAGCCTGAAAACAGGATAGATTCTCCTTTTGTCTCTTAGGATTCAAGAGTTATTCACCTATCTATTTGCTGGTATAATAAAATCAAAATCTGGGTTGAGAAACTTACCACAAGACCAACTTTAAAATATTACTGCAGTGTCTAGCAACAGTTTCTATGTTATTAATCCAATCAGACAGGTTTATGCCTGTCATCTTTGCCCAGATTTGAACTCCCGTTGCCCAAGAGAATAGAAATTGGTGATGCAGGAAGAAATGCTTAACTGTACAGTATTATTTGCTTGTGGCTCAGCAAGCAGCTAACCACATATGTGAAGCTCCACCAAGATGTCCTCCCACAACAAAGGAACTTGGGGGGGAAAAAAAAATCAAGAGAACACAAACATGATCAGTAATTGGCAGATTTTGGATGGAACACTATTTACCTACTATTTGTTCTTAAAATAGAATCCGGTATTTTTACAGGGTTTGAGGACTGAATTAAATAAAAAGATCATCTCTGCTTGTCTTAACATACAATTATAATCAGCTTGCCAGTTGCAATATCTATTTCTCTATGTTACTGAGATATGCTGACAGAGGTCAAGGCTCAAAAATATACTTAACTATTAAAAATATCTTCTTCATGGTGGAAAGAAATGTACTTCTGTATGTACTGAATTTTTTATTTCTTTTTCTTTAGAACACACTGTTCAAATGACAACAGTGGAGATGCTAGAAGAACCTGTATCACACATCGGTGCACCTAAATGAGTGTAGCCTCAAGACAGCCTATATACCTAATGCAGGGCAGTGATTAAGGAGGATCACTAAGTGGGAAGACGTTTTAGGTACAAAATTTGACTATAAAAGACAACACATTTCTAAGCCCAGCAACATTTATCAGGTAGAGACTAAGATTATCAAAGGGAGCCTCTATTTGGTTATAGTTTCCTAATCATGACACCTTTCTGACACACATGGATACATTCACACATCCTGACAATATTTGGTACTAACTTATCCCAGAATGGTACCAAGAAGATAAACCATTAACGTTTGTGAAAAACATACAAATATTCAGATTAAAAGACAGTAAAACATGTTTTTAATGGAATAGCACTAAGAAAATTGTGTATACTGTATTCCTGCCATCAAGAAGAACCTTGACAGACTCAAGACGTGGGCCCATGTGAACCTCATAAAGCTCAATAAGGCCAAGTACAAGGTCCTGCACTTGGGTCGGGGCAATACCAAGCACAAATACAGGCTGGGCAGAGAATGGATTGAAAGCAGCCCTGAGGAGAGGACTTGAGGGTGCTGGTTGATGAGAAGCTCAACATGACCTGGGAAAGTGCACTTGCAGCCCAGAAGGCCGACAGTATCCTGGGCTGCATCAGAAGTGTGGCCAGCAGGTCGAGGGAGGTGATTTTCCCCCTCTACTCCGCTCTAGTGAGACCCTACCTGCAGTGCTGCGTCCAGCTCTGGGGTCCCCAACACAAGAAGGACATGCACCTGTTGGAGCAAGTCCAAAGGAAGGCCATGAAGATGATCTGAGAGCTGGAGCATATATCTTCCTGTGAAGACAGGTTGAGAGTTGGGCTTGTTCAGTCTGGAGAAGAGAAGGCTCTGGGGCACGTGGAGAAGAGAAGGCTCGGGGGAGACCTTCCAGCAGCCTTCTAGTACCTGAAGCGGCCTACAGGAAGGATGGAGAGGGACTTTTTACAAGGGTGTGTAGTGATAGGACAAGGGGTAATGGCCTTAAACTGAAAAAGGGTAGATTTAGATTAGATAAGGAAGAAATTCTTCACTATGAGGGTGGTGAAGCACTGGAAGAGGTTGCCCAGAGAAGTTGTGGATCCCCACCCCTGGAAGTGTTCAAGGCCAGGTTGGATGGAGCTTTGGGCAGCCTGGTCTAGTGGGAGATGTCCCTGCCCATGGCAGTGGGGCTGGAACGAGATGATCTTGGAGGTCCCTTCCAACCCAAACCATTCTATGATTCTATGACTTCAAATCAAGCCCGGACAAAATGCATAAAGATTTAATAAAAAAATCCCTGCTGCTGGTACGCTTGCAACTGAGACATTTGAGGGATGTCCTGTTGTCAAAAATAAGAAAAATAAAATGTTTGTATTTTAAACATGAGCCACAGTTGCCAATTTGACCACCTCAGAAATATGAGTTCTCCTTTAGTCCCCAAAAGAACAGTGAGAGGTTACTGCTGTAGAAGACTTTCTCACAAGTCCTCTCCATTTCATTCTGTTGCTTAAGACAATAGTTTCATGGCACCAGGTATTAAAGGACTGTGCTTGTGCAGTGCAAACATAACCTAAGATAATTGAGGAAGAATAAAAGAAAATACATATCAAAATGAAAAAACCCACCCAAACTGACTCCTTTAATAGGCCAATTGGACACAACACACTGCTGCTACAAGGCCTCAGCACAGTGTGCCTATAAATCCTGAACACCCCTACATTCTTGATTTTAAAGAGAGTCAGCTGTAGGACCTTGTTAGATATTAATTAACAAAAAACAGGGAGTTGCCTTGGTGAAAAGTAAACAACATTCCAGTTGCACAGTCTGATGTAACATGGGTGGTTGCATATAGACTCTACCATTAAACTATTAAACAAAATATGCTGAACAGATTGGTAGAAGAACAAAAATAGAATGGTAGACTTTCATAGCCTTAGTATAACAAACATAACCAGGGTAAATCTGTCCTTTTTTCTAGCATTTTAAGTGTGCTCAGTTGTGCATAGAAAGTACTCAGCAATGCCAGTTGCATTGCCAAGATCATTCACTGCTAGTGACTAGTGGTTCTATTTCAGGGTATTTTAATTTTGCTATAGTACAGGAAATTTAAGAAAGGAAAATACAGCTTAGTATCTGTGTTTTGAAAAAAGACTAGAAGCCTTCAGTATACACAGTTAAAAATTATAAAGTAGAAGAGATCTCCCTGTATTTTGTGCCTCAGCATGGCAAGGCATAATACTACCCATAATACTGTCTCAAATTGTTTGATTTTTGACCCCATACTGCCCTACCCTGCTCTAAATTACATTATGTACCAGCTAGTCTCTAAGGACCATGCATTGGTGATACTTGTCAGCAGCAAACTTGTACCCTCACTCCTCATGCCATCCCTTCACTGTGTCGGCAGCAAGATGGGAACTGAATTTAACTCTACACCAGCTTATCGTGACCTCCAGCCAGAGTAAATCCTAGCTAGCAATATATCCTTAAGACCTCAGCCTTCCGTGATGCTGGAGAAGCATGATGAGACTAACTAAAAAAGTAATCTGTGGGGAAAGCAAGTGGTGTTAACATAGCTTCTGTTACTGATTCAGAGTTGAAACAGAAGAACGGTAGCTCAAGGGTGAAGAGTACCTTGCTTCCACACCACCGCGATAAATGGCATACTGGTCACAACATGGCATAATACTGCTACACCAAACTGCACAGCTTCGATCCAGAGGGACCTTTATGATCTCAAGGACTGGGCCAACTGAGGCCTTGGGATGCTCAGACCGGACTTCCAGGGGAACTCCTCCCCTAAGGAGGGTGGCAGAGCAGCAGGCCGGTTCCTCAGGGAGGCTGTAGGATCTCCACTGTGGGAAGTGTTCAAGACGCGGCCAGACAAAGACCCCACTACACAAAACCTGACCTAGTGCTGGCGGTAGTCCTGTGCCAAGCAGGAAGCTGGGCTGCATGATTCAGAGTTCCTTTCCAACAAAGAGCTCTACGATTCTGATGTGAAATCTGCCACGTATTTGCTGCAAGTGATTTTTCTACAAAACTGCCACAGCTATCACAGGTTAAGGAATTTGATATATTTTATAAACTGAAGTGACCTCCAAAGTTTCAACATAATACTAGAAAAACATAATCAGAAAAGAAATTAATACTGAGAAATATGATCCCTGTTACTGCTGAGACACGTACTCTAAACAGAATACTGTCACAGAGGGAAAAAAGATTGTTCAATTATATGTAATCCAGGTTTTGACAAATATAGAAAAATGGAATTTTCTTGCTTTCACTATTTCACTGCATAACAATCCTGAAGTTTTCTCCCATTTTATAAATGGAAGCAATTTATTCTAAAGAGAAATAATATTGAAAAGAAATGTAAAATAAACATTTTAAAGTGTTATAAAATAACGTTAACACGTTTTAAGATAAATAAGAGAACAAAGGCACTGAAATTGGAGACAATGCTAAACGACTCTTCTGGATGTGTACTTTTTCCGTATATAGGACAATTAAAAGGGTCGCTAGGTTTTCATTGATCAAACAGTGCCTAAACTTTCAGTAAGAGTTCCTTTGTCATGATGTACGTTCATCATTCAACTCCTCACAGTTTCTATGTCAACTGCAGGAAAAACTGCTACCTGATGTGCAAAAACCCAGTGTCTCACTTCTTGAAAATGAAACACATTTTCAGAGATGTGTGCAGAGCTAAAAACAAACAGCCAAACCAGAAACTAGAAAACAGAGACAGAACTTAAAGGAAAAACAAAACAAAAGAAAAAAAGGCGGCAGTAAGAGAAACTTAAGTAGTAGGTAAGCGAAGAAAAACAAGAGCATCAACTGAAAACAACAGGATTTGAGGTGGTTGGAAGCGAGTTACACAGTTACACAGTCCTCGTTACAGCTACAAAAGAAACACAGACAATCTTTGAGCAATGGAACAAATTAAGAGGATTACTATGTAATTACACATACATACCGTCTACCCATCTTACCATTACAGAGTCAAAGGAAAAAAAAAACACCAAAAGTATCTGGGAGGCCAACCAAAAACATGACCTGAAGGAATTACCTCCACAAAATGTCCCATAAAGTCCTACTTGCCCCAGAGAGGAGGGCTAGGGAAGCGCAGCGGGCAGCTGCTGCTGAGGTCCAGGCAACCTCCCAGGACAGAGGGAGGTTGCACAGCTGTTTGGGTTACTCTCAAAGGCAACCACGGAGAAAGGAAAAGGAAAGGAAAGGAAAGCAAGCAGCAGCCATGCTGAAAAGCAGAATTGCTTTGCACGCAGTACTTAACATATGGAATAAACAGTACTGAGGCAACACAAGGGAACAATTACTCTAAACAGTTTTGTAAATATCTTGGACAAATACCAGAAGAGAAGAATACTGAGGAAGACACTGACTAATTCAGGGGAGGGAAGGGGCCTCCTTCTGTCCTTATGTGCCCTGTATTTATATTTGAATGCTTGCATTACCCAGCATATAGGCTATTTAAGGTCAGGAAAGCATTGCAGTAGCACAGCTGCCTCCAGCAAGTAGTGCTTGACATCACTAAACCACAGAGAAGAGCACAGCCCTTTCATTGGCTTCAACAGCAAATATCTGCAAGCAGAATTGTTTCGCTCTATTTGTACAGGTTTTTCCACTGTACTGTGGTGTCTGCAACTTTGGTACCAACAGAGTTTTGTCCACTAACATTGTTAAGTAGCTGAAGTTTCCTCCTCATGTATTTTCAGTGGCTCCTGACCAGAAACCAGCTCAGAGAACTTAGTTTTAAAATCCAATGAAAAAGAATGTACATTTTCGTATTCTAAAGTTTCAGTTCCTCCCAAATTTAATTTGTCTTTCTCCAAGGGATGTTTGACACTTACTGCATGCACATACTAAATATCACACGTGAGATCCGTGACTTAAATTCTGTAATATTCTTTGTTGACACACGTGTGTTTTCCAAACTATATATATATATATAAAAAAAAAAAGGATTTTTTTTTTCCCCATTAAACATTGGCTACACGATTTGTAGAAATCAAAGACAGGAATGGTTTATAAACTCACTGAAATGAAAGGATTTCAAAACACCATTACCCCATGTCGTGTTTGATAAAAGTCTTAAATAAGCATTTCTGGATTTTCTTTGTGAGATATATCAGTGATTGCACTGAGAAAGCTCCAAAGCCCCCCAAACCCAAAACAGTGCAAGTCAGGTGTGCCTTACAGCATATACCAGAGTTTTGGTTCTTAATTATCCAGCTCAAAAACCCGTTGGTATATACAAGTGCCCTTTTATCCAAGTGCTCAGGGTTTATTCCAACGAAAATCAGAGTAGGAAGTGGGATGTTGAACATTCAAGTCTTTTGGTGACACTAGGTTTGAAGTTGACCAGGATGCAAACCTCAAAGGTGGGTCCTACCATTTAGCTGTAGCTTGTGACAACTCAAAGGCAGCAGAAGAATTCACTGATTTGCAATCAAAGAGAGCAGGGAGCAGCAATAAAAGAGGACTAGAGGTACTTGAGGTATCTTCTTGATTGGGGGAAAAAAAAGAAAAGCTTTTTAAAACATAAAATAAGTATGCAACTCCTTGGATGGAAGGTGGCCCATAAGCCAACTCTAACTAATCTATGTGTTTCTTCCAGGTTGCAGATTAATCAGGTTCTGCTAGTCCTCAAGAACTGCTGGCTGCAGAGGAATGAAAGATGCAAAATGTACGAGACTCACATGAAGTCCTGCTCTGCACAGTTATGGTTTTCGTTGATTCTGCTTTCTACAAAGATCAGCTTACATGTTTTCCAAAAAACAAACCTAGAAAATATAGCAACTCTATTCCATTTAAATAATAGTTTTTCTAAGTTGCCTACAATCTGCATTTTCATTTAAAGAAAGCTTAAGTTTAGTATAGTTACAGGATGCTTGTGTTGGGCTTACAATTCAACAAATCCTTGTGATTTGATAAGGGGATTCCCTAGAAGAAAGCTCTGAGGAAAACAATTCTCAATATTTTTGAAGGGGGATCTGTTATCTAGGAAAAGATTTTTCAACAAAAAGTCTCACATTTGGGAATATGCCTTTTATACATATTCTCCAAGTAGGTCCAGTGTGCAAGTGCTGCAAGGAAATGGGGTTTCAGCTAACATTCATGCGAGTCGAGTAGCTCATGTAGCCAACTAAGCGAGACAGAATCTGACTGCCTCACGTGCCTTAAATGAAATCAGCAATAAAATGAATCACATTCTTGACAATAATTAGGGAAAAGGAAACCCCTTGAAACACAGTAGTCACGTTGCAAAAATCAGCCACGATTTATTCTGGGGCAAGGGCATCTTTGTACAATGAATAACTTAAGGAGGTATTGAAGTTCTTTCCAAGAAGACATTAAGTTTAAAATGACACTGATTATTGGCAGGGAAGAGGGAGTGGGAAAGCGAAGAAAACTGTGAGGTGGTACCAAGTACTACTGTAGGGTGGGGAAGCTTATGGGGAAAAAGGAAGGTCGGCAGGGGAACGAGGCCTTCTGGTAATCTTGAAGGACGTACTTCAATCCCTTCTTTTGATCACACAGACAATGGAGACAAGATCCCTCTACTTACTGTCTCCCTCCTGCCTATCGGTTTCTCTGCAGGGCAGCTCCTCTGCCATCCTCCTCAGCCTGCACTCCCTGAGCTCCCCAGCAAAACGCCAGGAGCAGAAATGTGATTCCCAGTGGGTACTGCCCCATCTCCCCGATGGAGGGGAAGACTATGACAACAGAGGCAATCAAAACTGAGCTCTCACAGACAACTTATTTCTGCTTTTCACATTTTTTGAGGTTTTATCTGAAAATCCTTAACTCTTCACTTCCAAGTGATCAGAGATTTGTACCTATTGAACATGACCATCTGGAAGTAAGCATTAAACAGTAGCTAACTTCTTGTCAACTGTCCCGATGGAGGGGAAGACTATGACAACAGAGGCAATCAAAACTGAGCTCTCACAGACAACTTATTTCTGCTTTTCACATTTTTTGAGGTTTTATCTGAAAATCCTTAACTCTTCACTTCCAAGTGATCAGAGATTTGTACCTATTGAACATGACCATCTGGAAGTAAGCATTAAACAGTAGCTAACTTCTTGTCAACTGTTTTAAATAATAAAATACAAGTCTGAAGAATAAACACTATAATGTGCAGATTGCAATTAGAGTTAAGTTCTCTGAAAACAAATGACTTAGTCACCATATTCAGAAAGCAAGCCACATACCCCAAATACACAAAGATCAGCTTCAGTAAAGTGTAGTCTGTTAAAAGATGATATCACGTTTTGTAGTGGCGGGTTTGGATTTACATCAAGAACTGGGAAAAATAGCCATGCAGCAACAAAAGTGGATTCAAAGAGTACTCTAGGAAATTTGAGTTTTCATAACAGCCTTTCTATACTCCCTGCATTTGCTGCCAAGACAAATTCTAATTAACTCGTTGTAACTACTGTGTGTCAGTTTTGGTAATTAATACCCGGTTAGAATGGATACAGTTGAACAGCTAAAGCTCAACTTTGAGCTTAAAGAAAAGCCCTCCATGACCTACTCGTGATTACCTTTAAGAATAACTTGGCAGAAGTCTCAAACTTGTCAGATAATTTTTGAATCTGATGCAGTCAATAACTTCGAAGCACTTTTCTGCTGCAAGAGCTATTTCATTCCAAAGAGAGAGTCTGTGGAATTGAGCATGGTTAACAACAGAGAACCTACCGCTTCAATTGTGATTTCCCAGCAATTCTGTATTTAATTGTTGTTGTCTTTTAAAGCACTATTTAACAGCAGCACATTATCCATCAAATCACAATTAACTTAGCCCTAGACGAACTCCAACTTAAGTTTCCACTATCCAGGTAGGACCCAACTTTTTTATTGCATTTTCAAGAGACACCTAGTTAGGAATTTTTTCGGTTAATATTTAATCTAGTTACCAGATCCTCCTGCTTGCTCTATTACTCCCATATCACAAGCCATAGAAGAAAAAAAAAAAAAATGATGACACTTGTTTCAAATTTCTCAGGTCAGCTTAACTAATTTTATGGAAAATATTTCAAGGAGTTAAAAAGCTGGCCCTACAGTTGACCCGCCCAGTTCTTTAGAACAAAAGGTCCTACATAAAAACCCCAAAAGATTCCTATTAATTTTTAGGAATGAAAAAATCCTGCCACTTTTGACAGACAGTTCAGTAGTAACATGGATTGATTCTGTTCAGAGGGTGCCTTTCTCCAACAAAAACATTTCAGGAAAGAAAGATGAAATCTGCTGTGTGTGCTCTAAGGTCTTGGGGAAAAAGATCTGAGAAGGGCACTTCAGTACTGCTCCAGAGATATCAGAATGGCAATAAAAATACCCTCCAACCTTAAGAACAACATAAGCAATAGAAAAGCAAAAAACATTTGATATACTAAAAGAAAAGTAAGAGTTTTTGTAAAACTAAAATGAATTTCAGTAGCAAAGTAAACACAATCTAAGAAAATAATTAAAAAGAAAAAATCCCTATTGCAAATACAGGAGATGACTTCAAAAGTACTAAGTACTGGCTTAGCTAGTAACTGAGATGACAGTAATTTTCAATGCCATTGCCAGAATTAATTTTGACTAATTAAAAGTGCTCCTGACAATCCCACTGTACAAAGATACAAGTCTAAACATACAGGCAACAGTAAAGAACTAAGAATATCTTTATGAATAATACTGTCTGATGTCCTACCGTTCCCTTTTTCCCTCATTATTGGTCTTTGTAGGAGGGTAAAAAACCTAGAAGCAGTGATGCCACAATAAAACGCTGAGGAGAGTATTTTAGAAGAGCACAGCTTTACAATGGTACTTAAAAATACCTATGTTGAAGCAAAATTACAAAATTACAAAGAAACACGGTATACTCATAGCATAGAACAACACAACATAAAACAGAATTGTATAATTAGGGTAGCCTGAAATAAGACATATGTACCCAGTTAAAAAATGCAACACCTTAATGGAAAGATTTGCATCTAAAGGAAATAAATGTGTTTAAAACTACTAAGATTTCTGGAGACCATTCCACTCTCATCAGAAGTATGTAGAAGGAAGCTGGAGAAGGCTGTCTTGAATATATTTCCATTTCCTTTTGTAATTTCTTATTAATTCAATTTTCTATAATTTTTTTTTTTTCTACTATACAAGAAAATCCTTTAAGGGGTAAAGTACTTGATCTATCATGTAAAAATACTACCTCCACCATCAGGTTACCTTATGCATACAGGCTGACACTCAGAGAAACCTGACAAAACCTCCAGGAAGACACAAGCCCCTCCCAACATTCAGCTCTAAGTTTTGTTCTAAGACTCAAGGGAACACTGAGCTCTAATTGCCACCAAACATACATCAGACCAAAAACTGCCCCTTATCTCCTATACAGAGAAAGCAGTACCTCATTTCCTAGCAACAAAATCAGTCCCACCAAACTGCCTCAAGTATTTCATACCTCAATGATGAGGTCTAATTGCTTAGTCTCTTAACTGAAAGAAAAACATCTTAAAAATCTCACTAACTGAACCATTTAAAGACAGCATTAATGTATCCAGCATTAAAATACCATTTAGATGATGGACACATAATCTTTGTTCTTCTACAACTATTTTCACTAATTGTTCTGTATCAGCTTCAGAAAAAAAAAGAACAGCCAGTACAGTTAAAACACCCAGGACAGAAGTACAAGTCAATCTGTTTTGACTGTCAATCCCAGCCTACCCTGATCTCTTCTGAAGCTGTCAACAGGCCATTAAAAGGTGACTGCAGCAAAACAGATGATTTCAGGACATGGGGAGAGTTGAAAAGCAGAGCTAGACTGGAAATCAGGTTATGGTACTGGCTAGTTTCAGAAAATTTGGATGATGGGGACATGGCACATACAGCAGGCAGAAGATATTACTGACTCACTGACCAGGCATGAACAAACTAGGCTTAATGGAAGAGAAAGCCCTGCAAAGCAACAGTCATTCCGGCTTCCCACGTCTGCCAAGAATTCTGGCATTTCATAGAACCATAGAATCATTTGGTTGGAAGAGACCTTTAAGATGTTCGAGTCCAACCATACCTGCCCACTGTTAAACCATATCTCTAAGTCCCTCATCCACCCATCTTTTAAACACTTCCAGGGGTGGTGACTCAACCACCTCCCTGGGGAGCCTGTTCCAGTGCCTGACAACCCTTTCTGCGAAGAACTTTTTCTTAATATCTAATCTAAACCTCCCCTGGTGCAACTTGAGGCCATTTCCTTTTGTTCTATCACTTGTTACCTGGGAGAAGAGACCCACACCTACCTCACAACAACCTCCTTTCAGATAATTGTAGAGGACGATAAGGTCTCCCTCTCAGCCTCCTCTTCTCTGGGCTAGACAAGCCTAGTTTCCTCAGCCGCTCCTCATAAGTCTTATTCTCTAGACCCTTCACCAGCTTTGTTGACCATTTCTGGACCTGCTCCAGGGCCTCCATATCCTTTTTGTAGTGAGAGGCCCCAAACTGGATACAGTATTTGAGGTGCGGCCTCACCAGTGCCAAGTACGGGGGAAGGATGACTTCCCTACTCCTGCTGGTAACCCTCTTTCTGATACTAGCCAGGACGCTGTTGGTCTTCTTGGCCACCTGAGCACACTGCTGGCTCATATTCAGCTGGTACACTTCAGCCATTTGAAGCAGTCATGAAGTAGTCATGGACTGTCTTGGCTGTCTACTAACAATTCCACTGCGATCATCAACTCAGCTGAATAAGCACATTTTAGCATGCCAAATTAGAAGACCTTCTTACTTATGTCTTCTACAAAGACAAGACATAAAAAAGGCATAAACATGACCATCTGTTCAAAATCGTTCTGAAACAGTAGGCTTCAACCAGTGATGTGCACTCAGCAGTATGGTGCACCAACTTTAAAGGTGAAGCCCTTCACAGCACCCTTGCATCTCAAACGTAGCGAGAGGCAGCACCTGGCAGTAAACGGGTAATATTCTATGGGTTTCCTCCTCCAACTCCCAGCAGAAAGTACAGGTAAAAAATAGCAAACACCTTAAAGCAAATACATGTTTTCTATTTTTTTTTCTCCCATCGGTGAAAAACATACAGAAACATTCAAAATGTAAGAGTTCAGACCAGGTTCTTGTTATTCTCCCCTGCCCGTATGAGAAGGTTAAACACAGTCACAGAACTCTGCATACCACCCTCAGTCACGAAGAACCCTCTGGCACAGCTCCCAGACTAGTAAAAAATGACCATTTCACTCCCCAAAGCACGGAGTCTGATCCATTTAAGCAAAACAAGTTCTACTGACAGCTGGTTTTCTTAGCATATTCACGTCCACGTATTTATGAGAGAAAAGCCCTCCAGGACAACAGTGTTTATTGCAGGATTATTTCTGTGAATCCAGGGAACAGAGCATTCACCAAGCAACAGTGTTTCTACCCTTATGTATTTTTTTTCTTAAAATGTGAACCAAGATGAACCCATTTTTATTTTCTTTAGCATGGACAACTCATGAAGGAAAAAAATAAATACTTTTATTAAAAGAGAAACAAACTTCTGATCCACATTCATGTGTAGTATGCTGACACACATTTTAATCATTAATATAGAAATTAGCTGTTCAATCTCACACTGACTCCTTGGATTCAGTCTAGTGACTCTTAATAAACCGAAGATATGACTGATCTTTTTATTACAAATTTCCTTTCTGTACAAATATCTAGTACATTTTCACTAGAAAGATAATTTTGAGCAAGCAAGATGCTTTCTACCAACTAGTTTAGGGACATTATGAGTAACACATGGAAACATGAAAGAGACATAAAGGGTAAATACCCCAGCAGCTCCTCATCGCGCAGGCGAGTGCAGAAGCAGCCTCAGAACACGCCTGTGCCTACCTAGCAGCAGGTACTGACACTGCTTGCTCTCTGACCTCTCCCCAGAGCACAGCAGCCGTAGCAGGGGATGAAGAGCACCCTGTGAACAGTCCCACGCCCCGAGGTGGGAGGAGGAGATGCAGGACGAGCTGGGGACCCACACTCACAGATGCTGACGAGCACCATCCTCTCAAGTTGGGTGGTCAGTCTGCAGGGTTTCCCAGCTTACCACTTCCTCCAGAAGCACGCAGAAACTTGTTTTTACGATACTACAGTTATGATGGTAGTTTTTAAACAAAACATGTAGCATAAATATCCCATGTTTCATTTTAACTTAATCTAATTTTTGCCATCATTAAAAGCAACTGTTACTGGTATCTATCTCCTTATGGATGCAGTGCAATAAAGAGTAAGCACAATTCTTAAAATTATAAAACAAAAGCTTTTTTTAAGAGATTGTTTTCAAATTAAGGAAACGTTAACAAGAAATCGGTGTTAATGTGTTTTGAACAATTAGTATTTAAAGGAATGATTTTAAATTAGCAAGTTTTAATGAAAGAAGTAAACCAGATGAAGTTATGAATAATTATTGTTCAGATTTTTATAAACAAATTTTTCCCATCCCTAAGTGTGGGGTCTTTTCTTTACTGTCAGAACTGGACTTGACACTTCTGCAGCCAGACACCACACCATGTGAGTCAATGGAACACTGATACAAAGTGACTCAAATGAGCCCCAACACTTTCTACTGCATTTTCCCCCCTGCTTTAATATGTGAGCTTTTTCAAGCCAACCGATGCACTACACCATAAAAAGTGGATATTTCCCTCATTTTGCAAATCTCTCTTCCAGGGTCGATGACAGAGGAGTCAAAGCCTTACTTTTATTATGTTTACCATCCATCTAGAAAGAGGGCAAATGTGCTTTACAATAACCCTTCAAAGCAAAAACGCCATAGTCATATTGCTAGGGCTCAAATTCGCTGACAAGATCTGTGGGTATGTATCATTTTTAGAAAATGCAATGTGGGAATGCATGTTTATATGGTACAACACGAAAGCAATGAAACCTCTTGGGAAAGCAGGAGATAACTCACGTTACACAAACAGGCCCTTTGCTCTTATTTCTCTACAAAGCTGAAACATTTCTATCTGAAAATGTTTTTTCATACATCAGGGAAATGCTATTCCTGTTTGCTTGTTCTTCTTAAGGTGAACAGAGGAAAATAATTGTGGGAATTTGGTATTTTTCCTGTTTTGTTGAGTACTTGGGAATGTTATGTTGGGAACTGTCAACTACTACTTAACTCCACCTCAAAATCGGCTGCATAAAAAAAATACACTGGTAATTTGCTTACATGGCTTTTGTAGATGCAATTACTGTTAGCAGCAGGAAAGAACTTTTATAAGCAGAACACAATTCAAATGTAACATGCCATGGCCTCAAGTCATTAAACTAATCCTCAGGGCTTCTTGAGGCTTTTTGTACTTTTGGCAAAAAGTATAAAGAAGTACGCTTTGTTGCTTCAGTTCCCAAACATTGGAAAGTTAAATATCTAGACTGTCAGTCCCTGCTAAACAGAGCAGAGATTGGTTTGGGGAAAGAACAAGAAACAACTATATCTTTGCTATTAAAGAGCAATCAAACAAACACTGAAAATATACCCATACATTTCTTCATGGTATGTAAAAAATAGCCAGTAGAATAAAGGCAGGTGCAAGAGCTCAGCAGCATCTCTGGTATTATGGGTCACCAGTATCTAGATACTGTGATGAAGACCTTACAAATGTATAAGGACCGACCGAGTTATATGAGTGAAGTATCTCAACTCTGATACCCAGATAACGCGACAAGGCGCAGCATGGAACTCCAGGGTTTACTGGCATGCTTTAACATGACTACATAAGCTATAAATGACAACGCCACAAATACGTCAGACATGTTAGGTATGTAGTAACACCATCCAAATATTTTTCTGCTATATTGCTCTACATCGCAGATCTAAAATCAAATATTCTTTAGGGCACTGATAGAAAACACAGTACTTTTAGGAAGACAAAGCGTTCCTTTGCATTGCTATTCTGCTTGGTACCAAGAGGTTAACACCTCTCTAAAGATACTATTAAAAGTGGGAAATAAACAATTCTCATCAAGACCAAGTGCAGGATCCTGCACCTGGGTCAGGGCAACCCCCAGTATCAACACAGGCTGGGGGATGAAGGGATTGACAACAGCCCTGCTGAGAATGACTTGGCAGTACTGGTGGATGAGAAGCTAGACTCGCAGCCCAGAAAGCCAACCATCTCTTGGGCTGCATCCCCAGCAGCGTGGGCAGCAGGTCAAGGGAGGGGATTCTGCCCCTCTGCTCCGCTCTGGTGAGACCCCCCTGCAGTGCTGCCTCCTGCACTGGGGCCTTGGCACGGGAGAGACACAGACCATGATCAGAGGGCTGGAGCATCTTTCCTATGAGGACAGGCTGAGAGAGTTGGGGTTGTCCTGTGTGGAGAAGTAAAGGCTCTGGGAAGGCCTTATTGAAGCCTTTCAGTTCTTAAAGGGGACTTACAAGAAAGATGGGGACAAAACCTTTTAGCAGGGCCTGTTGCAATAGGACAAAGGGTAATGGTTTTAAACGAAAAGAGGGGAGACTTAGTCTAGATATAAAGAAGAAATTTTTTTCCAATGAAGGTGATGAAGCACTGGAATAGGTTGCCCAAGAGAGGTGGCAGGCACCTCATCCCTGGAAGGATTCAAGGTCAGGTTGTTTGGGGCACTGAGCAGCCTGATCTAGTTGAAGATGTTCATGCTCATTTTCTTAAATAAAATATCTGGGAAGTCTTATGCCTTTATCCAAATCAAATCTTGGTGGTTTTTTTTTTAAACTGCATCGAACAATTTATCCAGACCAATGCCCTGTTGAGCAAAAAGTCAACATGTTCCTTCACTCACATAAATTTTATCACTGAGTTAGTATAAAACTGCGGTAGCCAGTATTTCCCATCTTTTCTTCTCTACCCGGAAGTGTCTTCACCAGTTCTGAGGAAAGTCACTGAAGTGTTAATCATGAATTACGATGTTACAAGAATATGACATGTAGCCAGTGATGACTTTTCTTCATCCATATGTGATCCAGTCATAGATACAGAACTAACTGAAAGATCTGTCATTTCTCCACCACACGCACTTGCAGTAATCATTATGACTTTAAGCAATTTAAAGCAATAGCACGTTATCACTTAGCCAATATTTCTCACATATATTAGAAAAAAAAAATGAAAAGTTCAGAAATGAAATAGAATAAACACTCCAGAAAAAAACTGTCTCACTCACTGTTCAATACGCGGGGAGAGATACAGCTTAGGAAAAACCTGAGTAGCTTCTGCATCCTCAAAACTAACGGAGAGAAGTGCAACATCTTCTCCAGGATCTTCATTCACATCCTATACATAAAAAATAGTAAATATAAAATATCAAATAACAAACCAAGTACTTATAAGCTTACAGATAACAACAAGTCAAATACCAATTTATTTAGGAGATACTTAAGTGAGGAATCTAAAGCATAACATAACCTATTGAAAAACAGGTTGTGAAATTATTCTTTCTTACTATATTAGTACTTAAAAGATATTCTCCTGTGTTTAATATCCTTTAAAGTATCAAAATAAAATTACTGTGTTAGCAAGTGTACAGTAGCGTAGCTCTTCTTCAATTAGCTGAAATGTCTACATATTTCAGCAACAATGCAGATTTCATTTTTAAGAATTCTTGGTTTAACACTAACATCAGACATAAATGCTAAAGAATTTTTTAAATGTTATTAATATCATTGAGTTATGACCAAAGATTTTATATTTGTTATTTTTCAAAGTAGTATACGGTCCAAAATTTCTGCTGTACTCAACTCCTCTTGTGGATGACAAATGTTTTTGCAATCAGAAATTTGTATCTAGAAGTCACCGTCCCCAAGTTTCCTGCAAATTAAACCCATGCATTACTTTCAAAGACTGCATACTCTATAAAACCTATCGTAAGGAAAAAAAAACCTAAATACCACGACAGTCAATGCATTCACAGTTCAAGCTTTCTTTGTATCAGAACAATCAGCTACAGTTCTGGGATCAGATAGAACAAATTGTTTCTGGTTAGGACCTGACATCAATTCATAAATCACACACAGTACAAACGAGTGTATTTCTGCTACACACAGCTTAAGATCTTGACCTCTAGTTAGAAAGCAAGGAGCAATAGCAGAGCAGCCACCTCCATCAACTGCAAGTAATGCGGTGCCACTTGCTGCTCACAAAGAAGTCCTTTAACACGTTTGTGCATATGTACATAGCAACTTGCCAAGATGCATTTGTTTTCATCCGTTTTGGAAAAATACGAGAGGAAATAGATAACCCAGCAGATATATGCTCAAAGAGGGATCAACATGCTGCAGTGTGCCCTGGTATGCTCTGTCCCACAAGCAGCTGTGAGGAAGGAACATGTAAACCGCTTCAACATTGTTAGGAGATCCTGCCCTCTCGGGGGGTCTCTTGGTCGCGGGGGGGGGGGGGGGGGGGGAAGTGACTGCTGAGTGGTTTCAGGAAGACAATCTCATGCCATCTGAAGCTTTGGCAGGATTGAAACTGTTAACGTCCAGAGAGACTAGCTGCCTACCAGCTACTACGTGCAGAACACAACATGCCAAGAAACTTAGTGATAAGCTGCAGGGAAGAATGGGTCTTAAAAAAGCCTAATTGTCTCAGATGAAAAATGAGACAGACCTGACAGTGTTTTCTTAAATTCTGCCTTGGTGTGCAGCTCACTTCTGACAGCTGAAAGAAAAGTGTGCTCTCAGAAATGTCTATAAAATGGTCACGAGCACACTACGGCTGGATATCAGAACATGGGTTTAACTTGACGTTGCAGGACAATACCCCATATGAGTGGTGAGGACAAAAACTAGCTGCTGTCCCGCTGGGCTAGGATCAGCTTATGGATGGGATAATATGACGTGGTTGCCTGTAACAGCAATGGACAGGATCTCGTGACCCACAATGTTCCCTTCAGTATTATGTTTCCAAGTGGTACTATCATCCATAGTAGAAAAACCAGTACAGATTATAAAACCTTTTTCAACAAGACAAACAACAACAAAAAATACCCAAGAGTGCAATCTCCCTCTCTAACCCCTTCCCCAGTATTTAATCTATTACCATCATTAAGGAAAAAAAATTTAAATAAGGAACAGCTTTCACTCCTGAAGCCGAGTATGGCATTAACTGGCATTTTCCCATTAATTTGCTAATTGTGAATCAAATCAAAAGAACTATTAAAACAGATTAAGCACTAATGCTAATGATTAAAAAGATTTTATTTTAATGGGCATTCTTCAAGAGGTGACAAATACATATAATACATTCACTTGTGTACGTATACAGTTCTTCTAAGAACATATTCTTTTGTTTGTGATTCTTTTCAAATAATTTGCTTTTACAAAATAAAACCTACACACATTTTACAAGCTAAATAGACAAACCCAAATATATTTAATCTTGCATTTAGTATTAGTGCTTAAGTTGATGTGCACACACAGATTGACACCATGCCTAAGACCAGTTTCTATAATTCCATCCAGGTGCTTACCAATCAAAAAAAAAAAAAAAATCAAGACAAGGAACAAAACAAACCAACCCCCAAACAGATTAGGTGAATGCCACTACATGATCCATTAATCCATACAGTAGTATTACAGTGTATTTTTTACACTCACTAGTGGCTTCTTTAATATGAAGACTCATGCCAGGGAAAAAAACCCACACAACAACATAAATCATCACAGTATCTTTGCATGTTAAGCTGCAGTAAACTGATGCGTGCAGTAAGAGCAATAAACTGAGATGTGATATTTTTCATTTAGAAAAATAACACACAAACACTACCACAACTACTGTGGCCAGCAGAGCACTGCATTACATTCATACAGCTACTGTCCAATGCAAGTCTGAATACAGAAATTGGCATTCTTCTGTAACTACCACTTTTCAAATGGATGCATATTTTTGGCCCACATATCTGAGAAATGAAAACAGTAACTTAAAAAAGATGCAAAAAAAGGTCATTCCTGTAGGTTTTTAAAAGATGTGATGCAGTAACACCATGAAGTTGCTCAACCTTAATGCTCAGGTGGCCACAGATTTACAATGAAGTCCTGTTGTATCCAACACCATGCTGTTTATTCCTTTCAGGCTTTGTTACTTTTATTTATGTGAGAATCTGCGTGGTGGAACTACATTCAACCCTAGTATGTCTGACATTTGTAAAACTAAACCAAAACCACATGTCTTACAGATAAACTGTGGAAAGCTTTTCAACTAATAGAGCTTTTTGATGTTGTCTGTGCCAGTCACCGCTTAACTCCTTCGGTGAACTCTCCTGGTCATCTCTACAAACCTGTCAGTGACTAGGTGAGCTGATGGATCCTTGTTTTACCAGGCAATGCCATCTTCCCACAGGGGCTGAGATCCTTCCATTACACCAAAGCCTCCAAAGGCAAAGATTGTTTTAATGCTTCTTATCAAATTCTGCCCAGGCAGTGTCTTCCCCCTTTCTGCAAGCATATTCCTCTCAAAGAACAGTCCAGATTTAAACAGAGCAGCAAAGCAAAAATCACCTCTATTTTTATTTTTCAGTTGGCTTCAAAAAAGAGTGACATCCAATTCCTTTGGCAATATTATTCCCTTTTAGGAAAAAAGAGGCCGTTGAACTAACGTCACAACGCATTTTTTTAATATTTAAGTAGCCATGTTCCTTCTCATAATTGGTATTTAACTCACAACACTTAATGTTGGACGATTTTATTGAAAATATATATTTAAGAAAAGCTTACTTTATAAAATTAAGAATGGCAATTTTCTATAAACGTTAGCATCCGAGGTTATGACTGCCACATTAAAGAACCATTTTATACTTGCAGAACTTTTTCCACAAGACTCTACAGAAGGTATGATTAAAAAAAACTTCCACTGACTGGAGAGCACTGGGCCACAGGAATTTTGAAGTTTAAAAACTGAATATTCATAAAAATGTTTTAAATCATTAGTTAAGCATGTGGTCATGCACACCTATCAGTTTTTCCACAACAGTCTCACGCTTGATAGTAAAAAAACCCAAACCTCCAGCGCACTGCAATGTAAAAGAGCCAACAAAGATTTTCATTGTGTCTTTCTGCCACCTTGCTATCATGTATTTATTTTTTTAAAAAAAGCATCTTGTCTTCATTTCAGAAGATGCCCATTCAAATCAAACAGGAAAAACAACAGATACACCATTTAACACTGAAAATAAATAGCTTTCTTTCTCAAGAACTGCAAGGGGTTTCCTCTGTTTACAGAATACTTTGCACAGTGTGGACTGATCCTTGACTAAACCTCAAAAGTGCTGTGGAAATGCAAAATATACTTAGTAAAGCAAAGTGGTGAGAAAGGAATAAAATTTTTAAAAAGAAAAGAAAATCAACGCATAGACTTTTTTCTATCACAGAGATCTTCTAGCAACAGCTTACAAGAATAAATTAAACTTTTCACAAAGAAAAGCATAAAAAGAAAGCTCATGGTATTAATTCTAATTTACCCTTTGTCTACCTAGCCAGTGCAGATGCAAGTTTCAGGTATCATAAAAGTCCAAAGTAAAACTTTGAAGTAAGTCCTAGAAGTCCTACTTCTAATTGTATCAGCACTGTCTCCACAACAATTTGTTAGTTTTCATTTAAATTTACACTCAAATGCTTCAATGTTTACAGCTGCTCCCTTTGCAAAATACTTTATCTTTTTACAAAGTTCATATGAGTTGTTTATGAAAATTATCATCAGAACCACTTTAAATACACCATCCAAACAGCATTGTTTTCTTGTATCCTACCTACTGTAACTGAAAACTAGGAATTTACTGGAACTGACAATTTGTTATGAGTCAGAGGGTTGATAGCCAGTCCAACCAAAACATCTGCTCCGCACAGTCGCAACTGCTATAACCCATTTCCTCTTGTGCCTGGAGACCAACCAAGTTGTACATTACAGTTCCTTTTCCTTAAAGATGCAGACTCTGGAAAATCAGTTATTACCCTTTCTTAGTTATCAACAAAGAATCACCTTGCAACCTCTGATTAGAGCATTCTTTCAAGAGGAGGTATGTGTCTACTTGGCATGCAAGTGTGATTCCCTGCACCAAACAGCAACCCACAAAGCGGTGAGCGACTGCAGGCTTATCCCAGACAGTGGCAGGAGCTCCCTTTTCATGGAAGACTTGAGAGGTACGGGACACAACGTCGGGGGAAAAGACCCTGCGGTGGGCTGATATATGAACTGAGGATTTGGGATTAGGAATCCATTTTAGTGACAGTAACTCTAAAGCAAGAATGAGAGGAAAGAAATTTAGAATTTGGTAAAAAGAATGGGAAAGGATGTGCAGGGATGCCTTGGGAAGGACAGGCAGCTTCTGGCCTGGGGGGTGGCAGGAAATGAGACAAGGGAGCACAGCTTCTGGTAGGGCTGTTAAGAACAAACAGCAAATGGTTTGGGGATAAAGTGAGGTAAGAAAGAGCACACAAACTGTTCAACAACCTACTGGATGTTCCTTTGGGTAAGGAGATGCCACGCAGACAACTGATGTTGTAGAAGCCTCTGAACTGCATAGTCCGGCCAAATCTGCTTCAGGAGGTTCCCAGTGCCATTCCTACCTCTTCCTGGAGGTTTCTGGCCTCTCAGCTCTCACAACTGCTCAATTATCATCTTGTGATATGACTGTAATTGAGGGGATGGAAACCTCCAGCAAATGGGGAGAGGAAGAGATTACTTAAAATCATACAAAGAATTAACCCAATTTACAACTTGGGTGATGTGACGGAGGCTGGGGGAAGGTGGAATAGAAAGGCAGAGTATGGACAAGAACACAGAGGACTGAGTCAGCATTGATCTTGGCTTCTGCAGCCAGCTTATGACAAGTGGAAATCTTTTAACAGACACTTACTTGACTGTGGAACCTCTTGGCCCTACCAAGTCAGTCGAGTGTGAAATTTTAATCTCAGGGTCCTTTCTGGAGGAAGGTCTCCAGAGGAGAAACACATGAGAAAAACATGCATTCAGAAAGATAATTCATTACCTTACCAATTACCTGAAAGGTAATTTAATACCTGTAATGGAACCATACTTACTAATAACTGGTCAGAGAAGTGTACAACAGAATTTGTTTTTAAAGCTGAAGTATCAATTGCAGCAGAGAAGAATACACAATTCTGTTTACTACATTAGTACTAACTGGCTACTTGCATCACAATGATTAGCAAAGTTTGGCCTTTTCCCCCCAAATGACAGCATGCAATAACGTGAAAAACAACTGTCAAGCAACTCGTACCCTTATTGCGTAGCAGTTTCACTAGCCAGCTTTGATACAAGCAATTACATGTTCTCCCAACCTTTTTCTACATCTAACATTTTTTTAAGAAAATAGCAAAACGAGGGGAAAGCACACTAAGGAACGCGAAGTGGCAAATGAGACTGAGAAATCTGCTTCACTCTAGGGAGAATATGTAATTATTCCAGGAAATTCTTTCTCCTGTCTTCCAGGAAACCCTCCAGGTCTGATCAAGGAGTGCTGATTCTTTAAATAGCATCTTTAATGAAAACAAAGGCAGTTACCTTGTGTGCACTGCCCAGGGCATCGCAGCATTCCAAACACAGCCCTTCTCCCAAGGTAACACAGCAAAACTCTTCACCTCACTCAGTCTGGGCAAAAAAGGTGCCTCTGAGCCCAGCATAATTCCTATTTTAAAAGCTATGTGAAAATCGTAGTCTGGGAACAATTTTGCAGAATCTGAAGAGCTTACGTACAGGCCAAGATACTGAGTTCTCTTCATTAAAACAAATTTAAATGAGTATCTACTAAACATCAACAAAGTATCAGCAAGGTCTCCAAGTATACCACTGGGCATCAATAACTGAACATGAAAATAGTATTTTCTTTTAATGTGAGTAATATCCTAGGGTTTGGTTTTGTTTTCAGACTTTCACATATAAATATATTGTGCTTCTCTAAGACAAAAACGTGAGATCTGTTTTGCCTATGCCATTTTCTTTTATTACGGTCAAGGTAATTTACCACTACACTTTCACAATATGAGTGACTGTCAGAGTTAGGTAAAGAACACTGTTAGGAAAAACATTAAAACCCCCAAATGGTTAAAAAGAAAGAATAACACTCTCATCCATGAAAATACATGCTAGATGCACAACTTTCAAGATTAATGTAATTTAATCTGTAATTTAATGGATAAAAGTTAATTTATTTTGACGGCAGAAAACGTTGTGGTGACACTTTTACCACAATACTGTTTGCTTAGATCTGAAAAATATAATCTCAGAAAATTTCTTCAAAGGTCAAAAACATGTTTTGGTAAATTTGGGACTCAGTTTTGAAATAAATAATCTAAGTGTGGCATAGTCCAAAATTAATACTGGGTACAGTCTAAAATTAGTATTTCTGAACTGATTCCAAGTGAGTGAAAAAGTAAATAAAATAAATATGTAGAAACAAGAGATACAAAGTATATCTGCAAGAGAGTATCATTCCATCATATTGACTGAATCTTTTTATGTCCTCGCTGAACAACTGTATGTATTAGCTATGTTTTGATGACATGACAGAAGGGGATATTTTATATTTTTAAAAGATGCTAATGAACTTAAATATCAATTTATTCAATGAAACTTAAGTACAAGTGCATTAACTCTACATGCTCTAGTACCAAGTATCACATTCAGATTAAGATAAGATTAAAGACATAATTTACATAGTTTGGCATGTCTCTGCAGCGAATTTGAAAAAATAACACGAAATAGGGAGAAACTATATTGGGAATCTAGATTGCTGGGAGGTAGTCTGAGACCTGATTTTTCCATACATTCACAAAAAAAGTGCTTTTATTTCCTTGAACCCCAATTTATCCAACACTAGAGTGCTGCTTATTTTTTTTTTTTTTTTACTCCTAACCTAATTTCTAAGACCACCGGATAAGTTTTAATGTAACACTACAGTTTTAACATGAAAAACATACGTTACCCTGAGGGATGCCCCTATTATTTTGATGTTTTGTAGGCAGGAAAGTGACTCCAACACCACCGTATTTTTCCTAAAACCTCAGGCAATCACCTGTCTCTGCCATCACCAGCTGACAATGGGATGCACAAATTTTTCGGAGAATTCAAAGCTTATTTTTTATAGGTCACCCTGCTTGTTCTTAAACAGTGAACAGCAGTTCATCTACTCAGACCAAGCCAATGTTGCCACGTCTTGACAAACAACTTTTCGTCTTTAAATCAAAAGCACCACAAATCCAGTTCTCACGAATCCAAATCTTGCTTCTACTACCAACAAATATTGCAATAAAGTACTCTGCTGCTATCAGTGGTGCTACTGGCAGAAAAAAGGACAGCACAACCTGAGCAACAGTGCAAGAATCCAAATGAAAACATAAGACTGAAAATTTAAATCCTTCCGTACAAGCACATACCTTAGATAAATGACTGTTCTAACAATGATCAACTTTCTTTACAAAAAGGTTGTACATATGACAAACACGCTCTGAGTGCCTTAAAAAGTATGTTAGAAAGTTATGGGTAAACAGCAAGCAAAGGACAAGTAGTATTAAAAGTAATACTTGGACTAACAACATCAGCATCCTAAATCAGGAATCAACTGGGGACACCAAGGCAGAGAATGAAGGAGGCGGCAGCTTTACTTAACTTCATCTGGGCTTTGCATAAACATTACATTCAGTTTTATGTATCTACATCTGTGTATGTGTCTTCAGGACACGGAGGACTCATTTTCACCATGTTTTAGATTTTTTCTCTATTTAGAATTTTCTTTTGAAATGATCAATAATGCATCTTCAAGGTTTATGTAGTGATGTAATTAATTCTAGGACTGTCAGGGTTCAGACACTCTCTGTACTACCTTGCCATGTGCCAAGATATTTTCTTGCTAACAACAGTCACTAGAAGACATTTCTTTCACACTTATCTCTGCATTGCTATCTAATTTTTACACTTTGAATACCGAGAACAACTGTACTAGGAACTAACAACATAGATAGATACCCACCCTTTAAAGGACCCTCATCTTCAAAGACCATGAGACACAACATTTCTTTTTTTCCATATACAGATAGTCTCTCTATATATAGTCTGAATTACTTGAAACAGTATGAAGTTGATTTACAGTATTTCCAAACATAAAAATACCCTTTCAGTGCTCTCAGAAACAAGCAAATAGAAATAAAAACAAAACACAAAATGCTTTCCTTTTAGATGACAGGTCACCCTTGTGTAGGCTCTTTATAAATCTCGCAAATAGAAATAAAAAGAAAACACAAAATGCTTTCCTTTTAGATGACTCATGACAGGTCACCCTTGTGTAGGTTCTTTATAAATCTCCCAAAGCTATCAAGCCGCTTCCTCAACATGTAGTTATGACCCATTTTTTTTTTAATTGAAGCCCTATGTTTTTAAGCTTGCTTTCCCACATAAATATGCTGGGACATGTGCAACTTGGAATTCAAATCCTTCACAAGGACTTCACTGAGATTCACATCTCTCCAGCCACCTCGTCAGATGACTGGACTGTAATTTATTCAGAAAGCAATATTTGCATTCTTGTCCCCCATTTTACTGATTTCCCATCTCTTTAAAAATAGTAATGTCATCGCAGAGGCCAGAGAGCAGTTATCTCATGTCCAGTGGAAAACAAGATCTGCTAATAAATGCCCAAGTACTTAACTAGAGTACAAACAGATCATTAATACAGTTAAAAATAAAATCATTTTCCCGCCAAGTCAACTTTCTAATCACCAAATACAGCTCTTCTATACATGGATATTTATATTTTATATATATAAATTGACAAAACAAACATAAAAGATTAGTATACAGGGCTCACGATTGAAAGAAGTTTCAGAGGTAACAATCATATTTGGGAAGACTGTATCTAATATATTTGTGCAAGTAAGGGTCCTGGGTACAGGGCTAAAGTCTTAGCAGGACAGCATGACACTAATGAGAATTATTTTTTTTAAAGATAACAAAATGGCTCATTAACACAATTAACAAATCTGACAAGAAAAGAGAGAGTAAAAGTCAAAATACAGTGAAAGAGAAACATCTATGGTAAGTATTTCTGCAATCGTGTTTTGGTTGGAAGTCAGCATAAGCATTTATTTTCTAAATCAATCCAACTTTTTATTAAAAGCTTTTTCCCCTCTGCTCTCCACATATTCTTCTATGTTCCTGGTTCAGTGATTATCTCTGCAGAATCAGAAATACTATAGATTACATGGGTCACAACAAGAATGCCAGAGTAAAGCCATATTCACAGACAGATCTTCAGTGAACCAGGAAGTACCAACAAGATTTCACAGATGAAAAAGTGAATAATCAAAGTGTAAAGTAAAAACAAGCAAAGTTACACTTGCTCAGTGCTCTTTCACCAATACAGCTTAATATTGCTGACCTGATTTAAAAATATGAAATATTTTCTTTTAAAAGAAGGTCCAAATATTAAAAGTATTAACTGCTATGAGTTGTTTAGCTGTTTCCTGACAAAAAGAGGAATGTTTCTTATTAAAGTCCACCACACTTTTAATTCACAAACTGTTTATTATGCATTCCCATTTCAAGTGTATAATATTTGTATTTCTTTTTGAAAGGTTTCTATTATCCCTTTGTTCCATTATTACGTCTATGCCAACAGGATCTTAAAAGAGTGTGTGTCTGTGTGGGGCATTTTCTGCTTTGTAGAAAAAAATATGCAAGTTGGAGCATCCTGTCCCCTTGAGCCCTATTTACAAACATTCATCGTTCCAACAAACAACGTGCTCAGTGTAATCATGCACACAAGTGTAAATGTGCACAGATGTCATGAAGAGTAAGAACCCATTACTGTAAAAAAAAAAAAAAGTTCTTCCAGTAAGAAGTGAAACACAGCTTTTTTCCTTCATGTTTCTGTGAAGGCGGATCCTGCTACAGGTGGGAAGCGGGATGCTGGAATGGTGGATAACAGCTGTATTAGTCAAAAATGATTCTGACATTGGTCTTTCAGAGTTTACATCTGTACTGGTATGCAAATCGGGTGCATAATGTGAGGAAAAATTCACATTCAGCCTATTTTATATGCATCAGACAAGTCACATTCTGTGACATTCTGTGTTGAGGGAAGTCGCTGGAACTTCTCGTATGAGACAGTAACTCTTGTGCTTCAGTGCAACTGCTCGGGTTAAGGTTTACTCATCTGTTGTTGCTTACCTTGCCCGACAGTGCCTGAAACACAGGGTGTGCGGCTCAGATGTGGTCCCAAGGAATTAAAGTGGTAGTTGCTAGAATAATACACCCCGTATTTCCAGATGAAAGACTGATTCCATCACTGAGATTGCCCTGATCGCTGACTCAGGGGAAAAAAAATCTGGTGATCTATCTGTTCCATTAGTGCATGTGTCACCAACTTGGGATAAAGAACGTTGAGAGGTATTGTTACTCTTTCACAGGACCTGGTGCTGTGTTCAAAGGCCACTAATAGTGATATTGACCTTGAATTTGCAAGTCTTTCCTGACACTTTCTCTCACATATCATCCATTCAAAGGTTCAAGGGATAATTTTCTGTAAATTGAATTCAACTTTTAATGCTCTTATAAGGCCTCAAATCAGCAGCTTCAGTGCAGCATCCTAGCATGTGCAAAGCAACAGAACACAATACCCCCTGTTCTTGGTCAGATATTCAGCTTTCTGTCCATAAAACTGAGCATTTTGTTCCTCAGCAAGGAGGATGATGCCATCACATACAAGCAAGACTTTGATCATGACAACAGTCTGAATTGGAAGCTTCTTATACTCTCTCCTATGGGACAGGATTTGATAGGGGTTTTTTTTCTTTTCTTTTTCTTAAAAAAACCCCAAACAAATAAAAAACCCAAAACAAACGATGATATTAAAGACTACATTATTTTCAGAAGTTTCCTGAAATAATGCAAGTTTGATGTTCAAACTTCACAACTGGGAAGCTGGGATTTGCTGAACAGTTATTCACTGGGTTCCACCCTGCTGTTACGGACAGTTTGAGTGGACTGACAGATGACAGTAACTCTTCTACTTCCCACTTCTTTGTGGACCTCAGCTCCCTTACAACCATCAGTTGAAAAAGAACATAGCCTTTCATTTGTGTGGTATATGTACACCTATAGTGGGACCCACTATGTCACTTCCTTAGGGACAAAAAATTAATAGCTCAATAAAAGTGCAGACTTCAAAACCACTTTAAAAAAATAAAATAGTATAAGAAAACGAAAGTAACTGCCAGGAAAAACAAAACAAAACAAAACACCCAAGAAAAATACTTGTTAAATAGCAATATTAAATTAGCAAGCTGCAAGCCTGAAACCATTCACCCTTCTCTATTAAGAAGCTACTTAGAAAACGGTTGTGTTTATCAGTGACAAATTTGTAGTCAATAGCATTTTAAGGATTAAGGGAGAGGGAAGATTCAAGTCACACGCATTCTGGGAATTCTCTAAAATTGCCAAATTCAGGTCACTTTTTTCTAATTAATCTTTCCACCATCAGTAACTTGCTTTTTTCAAGCCTATGTAAAATTGCTTCTACCATCTTGATATCCCATGTGCAAAATTTCCTCTTTTTTTTACTTTATGGTGTTTATCTAGAAATAAAATGTCTCTCATCTTTCACTTCTGGGGTCCAAACATAATGTTAGAAGCCTGTCCTATCTTGCTATTTTCTGAATATTAAGAAGAGTTGAAATTTTGGTGCACTGTTTTCACTTTGAGTGCTGCACCTCCATGGCAGTCGCAGAAGAAAACCACGTACACGCGCATTCTGCTGCAATCCCCACAACCACCCAAGACATCAATTTCTACTTCTTTGGAAATAGAAAAAAAAAATACTACGGAATGAGAAGGGTTGATGAAAGTATTTTAGGCTAGATATTGCATGTAGCTTCAAATAAAAAGGTTGAGAAACAGTGCTTTAACCATAAACATAGTTCAAGTTTTAGCCATAAGATAACACTAAATGACCATTCCAATTAAGACTGAATACATTAAACAAAACCACTAACTAGTGGCAATATGTTCTTTTAAGATCTAACAGAAGACTGACTCTTTCTAGATTCATAATTGAAATAGCATACAATGAAACATCATATAGGGAATCCCAGAGACAGTTCTAATGTAAGGTCTTGTACAGTATTTGGGAATATTAAAATTTACCAGTAAAACTGTGAATGTAGTACAGAAATAGGCTGTGTATTTCAACAAAAAAATTAGAAGCTATCCATGGGGCGTGTGAATATTTTTTCGTCATCACAATAAAAGGAACTGCTAGACATCGATACTGAAATCCGGCACCATCTGACTTTTATTTTACAGCTATGCAGAGAACAGACCTTCCTTCGTGTTAAATTCACAGTTTTGCAGACTATATAGCCATGGGATTAAACTAAAAATTTTTCTAGCAAAGCGACAGCCATACGTTTCCATTATGTGCAGTTCATTAGCAATATAACTTGTGTTTAACAGAAAATTACAATAGACCTGACTTCTTCAAATAAATCTATCTGCATTTTTATTTATATTTGTAAAAGCAAGGACAAATGGTCAGTTTAATGAATTATTTCAGAAACTGTTATAAATTAATAGTTACACTCAATACTTACCTAGGTTTTAAATCCAATAAGTGTCACCATAATGTTAGCGGCACTGAAAATAGTAAATCCAGGAAAACAAATCAGTTTAACTAGAAATACAACCTCAACTCAGACTGCTTTTATTCTACAGTCTAAACACAGCTCCACAGAGTTACATACACTGTGAATGGACCCTCAGTTTTGGTTCTGCTGGATATTTCTTTCAAAGGTTGTAGCTGTTTGCTACAATAAAATTTACAGCGTTTTGCCTAGATGAGTTTCAAACGATTAAAGAAACTGCCCCCCATAGAAAGTGCCTCACAGCTGAGTATGTTAAAAGATAATACTTCAAGAGAAGATATGCTAATTTACTAATCTTTACCTTTCTTTGCACAATGTCATCATCACAATGGTAAGTTCCTTAGATACACCCATGGCATATGCAGGTGCACATACACATATGTATGTATACAGGTTCTTTTAAAAATTATGGTCTAGTTACCAGATGGTCACTGCAGTAATTAGCTTACATGAAAAAGAAGTGAAGATCCTTCTGTCCTCCCCTTTTTTTGTTGCTTCATTTGGGATTCACACTACAGTCTTGCCAGCTCTGGCAGTTCCTCGCAAACAAGAACTTCCCATTAACTATGAAACTCGAGGCGTCTCCCTCTCCATACAGCATTGCTAACTGCTTGGTCCGCAGGAGAAGCTACTCCTCCCTCTACTTATTCTTGGCACCACAGCAATGTCCAGAAAGGTCTGACTAGATCAAGCCTTCAGTTCCCTTGAGAGGTCTCCAGACTCTGTTGAGCAATGTTAAATATAAATTGTTATCCTGGCTCCCTGTGAGCACAAAGCTTTTTAGCCCTTATACTCTTAAGTCAATCAATATGAAAATTTCTAGAATCTTTCCATTTTCTAACAAGTCTACTCCTGAAACTGCTTTTCAGCTAGGCTAACACTCCCTCAATTTTATCAATGGCAATATTTATATTTACATAAAAGGAATTTTTCAGTATTTTCCTTCTTCTTTCTAAAGAAGTTATACCATTTCCTTTTATCCGCCTCCACATTTAATTCCTCACTATTCTAAATTAAATGAAAAACTTCTTAAAGGCTTTTTGTTTGGGTTTTTTGTCTCTTTTTTGTTGTTGTTGTTGGTTTTTTTTAGTTTTATTTCCATGGCACATGTGATCTTTCTGGGATAAGTAGTTTCAATCGCTTGAGTCCCTTCAGTCTGAAATGCAAGCTGGTTACTTGAACACACCTATCTCGGTTTTTCCTCAGAACAACTGCACTTCCTGGACACTAGTTTGCATTAAGGCTACCCAGTGTCCAAACCTATGTGCCTTATGGTAAGTGGTTGGTTGGTTGTTTTTAATAAATATAGAAGATATATCCTTTTCCACTAGGACTACTCAACACCTACAGATTTGTATCCATTTTCTTCCCCAAAAACTTTTATGTCATTCATTCAGTGAGCAGTTTAAAACCCATTGCATTAATCAAGGATAAGTGTTCCCACATTAAGAAATATTTGCTGCAGGTATTTTTGTATCTATGGAATTGGTTTCCAAGATGCTTAACATTAGAACTTTAATCTTCATACTACTATAATTATTAGTTGCATTGTAATAACTAGTTTCATGGCAACCACGTTTGATGCTCCATTGTTAAAACAGAAGCAGTCCCTCTTATAAGTCTTTACTGTCTGGAAGGCAGATGTATAAAGATATCAGAAAAGTCCAGAGACAAAACTAAACATCCCAATTTTCTTCCTAGTGTTTGTTTGCTTTGTATGGTAATTAACTCATTTTTCTATAGCTCTCACAATGTATTAGAACAAGAAAAGGAACTAACTGAAGGGCATTCTTGGCCATAGCCAGTTTCACTCTGAAACACACTGATATCTGAGGTACAGTTATTTGAGAAAAGAGGAGAACAAAACAGATATACTCAGACAATATAATCACTTATGCCTCGTTTCTTTAGGAAACCAAGCTAAAATTACAGCTAAATGAACAATATGGTTTACCTGAAATTCTGAAATATGATAGGTAAACCCTTGACGTGAAAATATATGACGAATTCCTTTGTGGAAATGTGTTCAGAAGATGTCAGCAGTACTCCACTCCTCCTAGAGACTGTTCTTTCCAATTGAAAAGCCATTCTTGAGAAGGAAAGATGGGAGACTCTATGTTATTGTACAGGCAGACAGCTGAGGTGACTATAAGGGGTACGTGCAGCAACTCCATGATAAGCTGTACTTAAGGTTCAGTAAGCCTAGAAAGTGGACACTCGAGACTGATGGTGAAATGACCTGTTTGTATAGCTCCTCAAAAAAGTCATCCATTCACTTTCTGAGAAAACAGTTTAAGACAAAATGTTGTCTTGATTTATAGGAAGGTTAAAAAAAGAACGGGAGGTAAGCCTAAACTGTAAAGATTCAAAGTCTGTAGAAACTGCACTCCATCTGGGGGAGATCAGAATTTATATTATTCTTTCTTGATTGCAGTTACCTTTGGAAACAGAAAAACTGGGCAGCTATTAGGGAAGGAGAAATGAGAAAGACAGAAGGGGCACAGATATTTCTAACTTTTATCAGGCTATACTGCACTCCTTGATCAAGGCAGGTAAAGTCTTCTCTTACTGCTTATTGAAGAAAACTAAGATGATGCCACTGAAAACTTTATTTCATGCCTACTTATATTGGTGAACATTCTTCCACTTAGAATATTCACCACTAGATTGTAGCAAAGGTGCTATACTTTAAATGACTTTTCACAGAGTACAAATCTCTGTCTCTTCTTTGTTTTGGTTCTAATAAAATATTTCAGTGCAGTATTCATTAACATGAATAAAATAATCCTTTCTTCAATTCTGATAAAAACTTCAGCTTTACTATGCTTATGTGAAAAGACCTTTCTCTAAGTGCCAATACTTTGTGACCTGCTAACTTGGCTATACAAAAAACACTGGTGGACTAATTGGCAAAAACATGTGTTTCCTTTGCAGAGCATATACTGTATCAGATTAGATTTTTGAAACAGGCCAGTAAGAAGAAATATTTGGAGTCTTCATGCTACATAAGTTAATTTCTAGGTATGGTCTATGAATTTTCCATTAATTTCCTATGAAATATAAAGTGATCTAATTCTTGTTCAATCATATTCTCATTAAATAAATTACAGGTAAAATACATTATCCAGGACAATGAATGGGACCACAACTTACTTTCCTGACATAGGAGACAAGAAGCATAATGCACTGGCTATTGAGAAAGGCTCTTACAAATTTTTTTTTGGCATATTCTGTGATGCTCATGATCAACTCTTTCAGCCAGAAAAGGTTTATTCTTAGAAGAATATGTACATTTCCAGTGGCCTAAGCACTATTCTTTAACATAGTAAAATTAATGTTAATGCAAAGTCCAATAGGAGATCCTTTTCCTTGGCTGTAATTCTCCAGGGACCTTAAGTTATGGAATCAAAAACTTGAGCTTTAAACAGGTGCTGGCACAAACCTAACTGCAGTAACCAAAGCAAACTTAAGCAAAGTTGTAGTTACTTGGCATCTGGCTCGCTAGACTGGACTCATATCTTTTTATGAGCCTTAGGCAGATTGTGAATATATATCTTTGCACTAATACCCACTTAAAGTTGGATTTAATTAAACAAATTTAGGATGTTACAATCCTCACCAGAACTGAGATGCAGGATTACTCTATCAAAGAAGTCCAGCATATATTTGCCAACCTTGACAAAATCCCTTGATCCCGCTGATCTTCAGTTTCACTTGTGATGCCACTTCATGTATTTTGAACTGTTGAAAAACTTCTGTCTGCCATAATATTTTATCAAGACATAACTTTTTTTTTTTTTTTTTTTTTAAACCAGGAAACTTAAGTATCTTCCATATTTCAGCACATGAAAACCTAATGATATGTGGTCTGAGGGTACCCAGCTGTGATATTGAGAAAACTAAGTTACCCTCATTAATTATTTAAGAAAAAACCCCACTCAAAAAGAAGGATACAAAACTTCTGACACCACCACCAACAATAAAGCAGGCATGAGTAAGACTGATCTGCTTTGGGACCTACAGTGTTGTTCTGTCTGAGACACAGAACTTTCTTTAATTCTGAGTCTACAATCAGAAGATAAAATAGGTCTTGGACAACAGAGCTTCTACAAGTATATAGAAATTCCTAGGATGTTGCAAAGAATACTGTAGGTATGATCAAGGTACCCTCCAATACTACTTCTGAAAGCCAAGGCACCTTTTTTATGCTTTCCACTCAAACAAATTAAGTAAATGAACTTCATATAAGGAAGGTCTTGCTCCCATTGAGCAGGTTCCAGCACAGTTCATAGCAGGTAAGGAAGAAGAGGAAAGCCACTGTCTTCAAAACAGCAAGAAGTACTGTGGCACTAATCAATCACAACTCTGGTGCTAAGGACTGAGCTTTGTGTTGAGAAAACTTGGCTAACACAGAAGTAATCATGACAGGTTTTGCAGTCTTGCCAGAACTGACAGTGAAGCTATCAGCAATCCAGACACCGTAACTGGCAACTCAGCGCCAGCAATACCAATGCTTGCGTATTGAATAGTTGGTATCATAACAAAATTTCATAAATACGTTTCTTCCATAGAGTGCTGGATTATGTCTAGGGTAGCTAGAGCAAGACAGAAAGAACTGAGGCCATTCCTAAATTCAGGTTTGGTTTGATCAACCCGGTATCACAACAGCTTGAGTTGCCATGTACATCTACAGGCCTGAATGCTTACTTGCCAAGGAAAGCAAGGAAAGAATGACAAATCTCACCACTGAAAGTCTAATCAATGTTAATGTTAAGTGAATTTGATGCGTGCCATTGCTCACGCGGATAGATTGTAATACCACTTCCACTATATTCTGCTTTATTTTGACATATTGAACTGACATTAAGTAATTTTTTTAATAAAGCAGTATAAAAGCATTTGCAAAGTACTTATCATGCAAAACACTCGTAATCCTAAATTCATGCATACACACATTTTTAAGCTGCTGGTAGCAATTCAAACTATACTTAAAATGGATTAAAATACTACTTAAAAGATATCCTATGACTAAAGCAAGACTTAATGTTTAAAACAATTATTTCAAGCCTTTTCAGTTTGTTGAAATTAGTAAAATTGCTCATTTCCTCTCTCCCTCCAACACTGCTGTTTGAAAGGATATTACTGGAAGATTTAAAAACATCTACTGAATGACAGCTCCTTAAATTGCGTAAAGTTCAACCATGATAAACAAATACTCAAATGGACAAAGACTAGCACATGGAGCAGCTTGTACTCACCTATTAACAAATATCATACTAAATTTAAGTTGACAGCCGCAACTAAATTAGCAGATAAAGTAATTATTGTATTTGATACTCCATGGCTTAAAAATCACAGTTACTAGAAACTATTTCTGTTCTGTCACTACATGACTGTAGCAAAACTTCATAAACCAGTCCTCTAATTTTAAAATGTGAGGATTAATACATCTCATCAGTGACGTTACAGGGCTTAAGCCAGTATTTCTAAAACTTTTAGATCCTGACTGCAAAGTTCTCCATCAATGAAGCAGAAAGGAAGCCTATTAATCTTAATTCCTTTAACCACCACCAACTGCTTCGTGAACAACAAGAAAAAAAATTCAAGTTGCAGAAGCACTTCCAGTATCAGACAGCTATCATTGACAATGTAGAGTTCTTTTAATAGAATGGAGTAATTCCTCTGATGAGCAAAATTTCAGCCTGATGCTTTTACAGAAGTAATAAATCCCTGAAAACAGGATTCATAATATAGATGCAGAAATATTGAGACAAACTCAAACCTATTAATGGTGCAAAAGATACCACTTCAAATGCTTTTACCTGTCTGAACCAGTTTTCCTGCTTTGACACACCCACAATTCTTGTATATATTTATCCCTCTGAAACACAGAACAAGCATGTAACACAAAGAAGCCTTTATATATAATGTCATATAATTATCCTTCATATTTCAGATGGTTTGAAAAAAAATCTATGTTTAGGAATATAGTTCTCTGAACATGTTCCTGTTGACTTCAATGATGGCAAAATATACCTCATGGAATAAAAACTTCAGTCATCTCTTGACTGGCCCAAACTCCACCAACTGGGATATTAGATCAGCTCTTCTATAAAGGCATCTGAAATACTTGTTTTTAAAAAATTCCATGCAACTGGTTTCATAACAGAAGTTGTAATACTACTTGCCTTGATCACATTCCAGGACCATAAAACTCTTCTTTTTTTCTAACACGAACACAGGCAAATGAATCTATTAGCTAGTGCTTTCCCACAACATGAATAGTTCTTTGCAAAACAGGGAAGAAAACCCACCAACCATGATGTACACATTTGCTCTTCACTCCAGACAAAACACTGGTTTAGAGCTAGAAATCAACTACTTTTTATGATAGTTATCAGGGATTCCTTGTTTCCAAATGCAAGTGACTTGATTCTCATTACTGAATAATCAGTTACTCTGGTTACCTGTACTATTATTTTCAGTATTTGTGGAAGAAAAACTGAGAAGGAAGATTCAGTGAAGCAATATCATCATTCCAAAAAGTTATATGGCAACATACATTCCATACTGTGTACTGCTCTATAAATATATTGCTTTGGAGGTTTTTTTGTTATTTTCTTGAGATCTACATTTTAAGTCTCATATTTGCAACACATCTAACTTTCTACCAAACACAATGTAGACAAAAATACAGCAGAAATAAGTAAGCGTTACTCTCATTCCCTGTCTTTTACAGAAAAACATAATAATAAAGAACAGCAGTCTTAGGAATTCTTTTACTGCTCTGAAATTACAAGCACATATTAGGCACACGCACACTTACTGAAAAGTTGTATATCTGCCTTTTTAGCATGTAAATGCTTCCAAACCACTGGAATAGCTGTACAACCAATAATTTGTTATAGAAAGAAATTTAAGACTGCAATAAAGAAACAAAACATTGTATCAATGTGAACTGTATATCACTAGGAAGTTTTATAATTTCTTCCCCCCTCATTTTATGTATGAAAACCCAAGAGATTATGTGACTTGTCCTCTCAGCATCACATTGAATCTCTTTAAGAACCTCTGTGGAAATCAAAACAGAATATAAAATTTATGCTTCTCCGTCCTTCATGTTGAGATGTTGTTTCATCACCGGGAGATACGGAAAGAGAAGACACTGACAGTCTGCAACAGAGGCTTTAAAGAGATTAGGATGCTTTGGTTTTTTACAGAATCTCAGAAACATTCAAAGTCTTTACAGTTAATGACATGTGTTGCATACTTATGCGTAATATACCAAGCTGTGCATCACCCACGAAAAAAAAAAAAGGGAGCGTACTTTCCTCTCTTGATGGTAACAGTTTTGGTTACTAAAGGTGATCTTAAGATTAAGAATTTTGTTGGTACTGCTAAACATAAAAAGGAAATACACTCTTAAAAATGGAACACAAATTGAAGAGCGTAAAAGTGTACTCACTTTTGAATGTCTTTTATGATTTCATGATCTTAAAATAAAATGTATTATTTTCCCACCATAAACAATATCAACACCCAGGAATTTCTCATAAGTCTCAAAAGAAATACAAAACATATTGAAGAGCAATAAACATTTTGCTAACAATTACGTTTATACACTACGAGGATGGAACTACTCTTAAAAAACTTCTCTTCACATGAGAATTCCTGGAAACACGCAATACCAAATTCATTCACTTTTTCTTTATTTTAGAGGTAAGCTTCTAAACACCTGCAATTCGTAACAGTCTCTAGGTCTGGAGAAAAATGGAAAAATGGGAAAAAATAAAAAAAAAAAAAAATCAGGCCTAGTACCCAGTGAAAGATTTATTCAAAGAGATAGAAAATAAGTAGGTGTCTAAAAATTAACTTTTTATGTTTCTGCTCTTAAGACAAATTTGAATTTTAAATACATTATTCATCTACAGCTAAAACATTTATCAGCAACAACATGTAGTTCAGACTACTACTTCCCCTGCCAACAAAATCTTTTTTCAGACACGCTATTCCTTCATGTACTATTTGGAGGGAAATACTTCTCTGTAATAAAAATTCCTTCTGTATTTTTTTTCACTCCCTTCCAACTTATACCAAACAAGAAAGCATAACACACATCCTTTTATGGTTAAAAAGATCCTGACCAAGGTTCTTAATGTTCTTGGACAAGCAATGCCCACATTACCACAACATTTTCTTGACTTAACACAGTTTGAAGATGAGGATGATGCCTTACATGCTCCAGGCTGAATAGATTTGTTAGGAAGACATGGCCTGACAGATATGCTTAAGAGAATAAGGTCATTGATCAATCAAGAAAGAAGTCCATTAAAATTATGGAATTAATACATTTGCAGATGGTTACTTAACAGGACACTGTCAAATTTTGGTCAAATTTTGCATATTCCTTCCTCAATAAGCATTGATAAATGCTTTGCTGTACATTTATCTAGCTTTCAGCGTGTTAGAAGCTGGTTTGCAATTAATGGCTGCATAAAAGGTAAACAGTCCTGAACTAATAATTTATTTAAAAATAGTAAAATGAGCATTTTCAAATACTTTGTTCTCCATGTAATAGTTTTGCAAGCTGAATGCACTCATGCTCAAGAGAAACAATGTCTGCAGACAATATAGGAAAGTTTCAAACTAGTGTTTTCCAAAGTTTACATGCACTAAGCTTCCAAAATATTAATCTCAATAAGCATCTTTTTCATTGTGTTTTTCAAAGAATCCAAAATTAGAACACAAAGATGAACAGGTAAGACTTGTTTCCACTGTTTCTCTGCAACTCAAAAAGCCCCCTCTAATGTGTTTTGTATAGCTGTAGATATCATAATTGATAGTACCTTCCAAAATTGCCTTAATACAGTAACGTGCAGATTATTCATCTTTCTCTACAAATTCAGACTCTTGCTTTTTCTGTCCAACCCCAAAATAGCTTTTGCATATTGAATGAGCTGTTAAGCTGTCTTCACGTTGAAAACTCACTACTGATTCTCTTAGCTCACATGAAAGGCAAGATTTCCTTCACAGTAACAGTAATGAAACAACTCTGTGAAGGAAGGAGAAAACCAACTGCAACTTCACCTATCACAAATGTTCTTGCACTGATCACTTGACAAAAGATCTATTTTTAAACTGTATAATCCCTTAGATGGGCATTCCCAAATTGATTTAAACAACACTGAGGATTAGGTTGCAGAAAGGAGTTTACAAACAAATTCAACCAAATGTCTCAGTGATAACAAAGTGTAAATATTCTACTTAGGCATTCATCCCACTCCAGCAAAATTGTTCTCGAACTTTCTGGATGCTGAAAACCTTTTCAATGTCAGCAAGCTTTTCATTCTGATGTACACACATTGCAATGATTTTTTTTCCCCCCCCTTTAATTTGGTTTCAGATTCAGTGAATATGTGAGCACACTTTCAGATGCCTCCCTGCTCTCTTGCCTCCTTTTCTTGACCTGCTTTTAGTGTCAATGATTAAGTTCATAGAATCTATGTGAAGATCAGCAGTCAGGTAGAGGAGACAGACAACCAATTACCCCACCAAATACCATGACAGGGAAATTTTTTGTGTGTTTTGTGGGGGTTTTGTTTGTTTAACAGCCTATTTATACAGATAATTATTACAATTTTCCACGTTTCCCAGGAATGCATCCCTCCAAACCTAATACACTGCAATTTTTTCAATCTTATATGGATCTCTTTTTCTTACTAGGCTTCCAATTATTCTCAGTTCTTTTCTATTAAATTACTTTTTTAGTGCTATTCCTTCTTTTTTATTTAGTATTGAAGTGTTTTATTAATATACGGTTTATTCACATGCAGTTACTTTTTGGTAACAGTGATAACATTTTAGTATCACTGGCATAAAGCTTTCTACACCTTTTTTCTAGGAGGGGCAAATTTATCCAGTTAAATTCACAGAATTTATAAATAAAGAAGCAAAGGAAAAATAATTCTGCATACTGCAATACTGCCTCACATGAGTCAGAGAGATAATATATGCCTCCAAGTTGCGTTAACAGTTATAGTCTCCTAAATCTGATACAATCATTGCCTGAAGGCCTGTAAACTGGGCTACAGTTTGATCACACATCTTTTCAAGAAGAAACTGGCAACATGTGGTAAACAAAAAAAAAAAAAAAAAAAGAGTATTTTCATTATTAAGTTGCTGCCATACAGCAAAACCAACGCTACAAGAACACAATCGTAAAATGCCAGTCTTGTTTATTACAAATTCAGTTGCACAGCTTCTCATGAAACATTTGCTCTTGCAACCAGAAGAATCCCCCTGGTAATTTCATTCCAACATTTCTTTTGTTTTAAGAGGGCTCGTAAAGCATGCAGTCCTTAAGTTTCATATTATTAGCACCACAGTCCTTTTCTTCTACTAAACAAGTTGCATAAGTCCTGGTCACTGGTCTTTATTCCAAATACACTATCTGCTCTAAATAAGTCTTTTTTATTGCCCAGTATGCATCTATTAATTTCCACATCTTGAAATAAAGTCTCAGTAACAGTTTCTGATTTTAAAAGAATAACATTAAAACTTGCAAAAGTAGCCTGAGTTGCCATTTTTAAAAATGAATATTTAATGCAAGATAAACAGCTCTTCTGTTCAGCAATTCTTGTACAGTCAAGGTTAACTACACAAAGCCTAGAAATTACTGTCATTTTAATAGCATTTTACATACACTGTCAAAATACACGATATACATAAAACAGAATGGATACACAAAGAACTACATTCTACCTAGAAAGTAAGTGTTCCATTTCTAGACAAACAGGAAACAGTGTAAAGAATATAAAATTAAAGTTGTATCTTAGTTCAGATATTTCTCACCAAGAGAGGCCTACCAGACAGTCAGCAAGCCAGATTTCATGTATTCTACTCTTTGCTCTATCATTTGTGTGTGTCCCGTTTTTTTTTTAAAAAAAAAAAAAAAGAAAAAAATCATCACTGAAACAGCAACTGTGGTGTTCTTTCATGCAGAACATGGCTGGACTCTGTGAACTTTGGAAGGAAGGTATCATAGAAGTTCTAAGCATCCTATAATATATTAACAAGAGCCTGATCCTGAGAAATATTATGTACTTGTAATGAGTTTATTGCCACTGACTTCAGTGGCATGCAGGGAACATGTCATTCCTTTCAGAAATGGACAGCAAATGCTTTTCAGTGCTTGGACCAATAGCTGGAACACTGAGCCTGGTCTTTTTATTGCTAAAGGGAGTTTTGTTGTGTCATTTAACTATATACTGGGGGTACGGGGGTGGGGTGGGTG